>JAQHUG010000085.1:3312789-3339002 GCA_028555095.1 Dicrostonyx torquatus
TGCCCATTTTCCTCTTGGAGTAGCTGGTGCTGCCAGGAGCAGACGTGTCTCACTGTCATGAAAAGTCCTAAATTCTTAAACATTTTAAATGCTGTGTTCTGAAGGTCTCTGAAAGATTTGAAGAATACATATCTACTGAAATGTATCTCTGTACATCTAGAAAATCTAACATGACTACAAACTTGACTATTATAGATAATCTATTAACCTATATTTCTTAATTATACATTACATTTTTAAATGAACTGTGCAATCACAATACCTTAATCAAGAGCGGAAATATACATATAACAAAATTGACCTTAAATTTGTACCGATAAACCAAGATCCATACCAATGCAAATTATTCATATCTATATCAAGTAGCTATTTAGAAAACATGTTTAAAAACTGAATTGTCCCATCAACCTTATGAATACGCGCAGTTTTAACTTTTTTAAAGTGCCCTTTTTTTAACCTTTAAGAAACATCAGAAATAAGTCACACATTTAATAAAATGTAACACCAGTTCTGCAGCTGCTTTCTCCCGTTCACTCACCACTGTTCTGTGATAAAGTCTTTTAGCTTTGTTCTACTTTTTTTTTTTTTTTTTTGAGGTAGTCTCATTTTGCTGCCCATACCAGACTCAAACAGTCCTCCTGCCTCAGCTCCTGAGTGGTTGGGACTACAGGCGTATTCTCTTGTGCCTGGCTTATGGTGGGTCTTCTCTGTGCTGTTCAGAACAATGCGGTAGCGAATGGCATTGCTCTCTCCCCAGTTTGTCCCTGCTGGGTGTGATCCTAATAGCCTTCCAGCAAGCACAGTACATTCTGATGGAATTCATGAAAACGAGGCAGAGGCAGAACGGCAGCTCGTCCTTACAGCAGAATGGTGGTCCCGTGGACGTGGTCAGCTCCCACTCTCACAAGTAAGGCGTCTCTCTGCGCGTGGGGGGTTCACAGTGCTCCCTTCTGATTTCCTTCCAAGGTCATAGAAGTTCTACTTTTATCCAATTCTCTGTCGCTTGTGTGAACAGCTGCACTGTTTTCTTAGATAGTGTGTGAGGGCTTGGCTCATTGGTGGCCTTGGTAGGAAACTCGTGGGTCTGGGAAAGACGGGAGGCTGGAGCTCCTCAGTGCACTGCACCAATTGGTCCTACCCTCATGCAGAAGTGACGTTTGGTTTGCTTTGCATTCATACTAAACATGTTTCTTCTTACGTTCAGAAGCAACTGCAAGACCTTTCTGGACACATACAACCCGTCTGATAAAGGCAGAGGGAAGAGCTGCCTTCCAGTGGGCCCACCCCTGAGCAGGATCCATGCTTCCAAGAGGAGTCCGGCCACCTATGGGCATTCTCAGAAGAAGCATAAGTGCTCCTTCTACTACAGCAAACAGAAACCCAGTGCCTCCGTGGCCAGCAGTGCCAACCTTGCCACTGAGGAGAAGCAGACTTTGCCCCTGGCAAGCTCCCTGTGTGCTGCCAAGGAAGATCTTTGCACTGATGTCACGAGTGAGAACTGGGCCAGTGGTGTGAACGGCAGCTTGCAGAAGAATTTAACCCTCCCCAGAAACGTACAGAACAAAGAGGAAAACTCACCGAGAAACACAGCTGTCAATAATACTCCTTCAGAGTGTAGCATGAGGGAGGGACTACAGACATGTATGTTTCCTAAGGAAACCGACATTAGAACTCGAGAACCCACGGCTGAGCTCAGGGAACAAGAGCCCTGCCCACAGAAGACTTCTAAGAAGCCACCTGAAGGTCCTTCGCCCAAAAGCCCACCTCAGTGCCAGCAGTCAGACATGCCAGAAGTTTCCAGGAAACATGGTAATCTTGGCCACCTCGATGGTTCTCCTTTGTTCTCTTGTCTGTTCCCAGTGAGATTTGATCTCACTTGTAACCTTCAGGGAGACACTGTGCTGTCCCCTCCCCGACTCCTTTTCTCCATATTCTGACACTGCTATAGTCCTGTCTTGTCTGACACACCACAGGTGCTTCTCCCTCAGCACCCCAAGTCACGGGGTCACAGGGCAAGCTGCTGTGCCTGCCTTGATCTTTAGATTTAACCGTGGGCGCTGAGTGAGTTCATGCACCAATGTTAGCAAAGGCGTAAATGTTGAAATTCAAAACATGGCACCCTTTTTAGAATGTATGAGTAAGAATTTCATGTTTTAGAACAAGGTAGGGGTATTAATGTCATTTATCATCGTTAGGTTGATATTGATACATTTTTAATTATTTGTTCTCTGCTTTAGACTTTTTGTTAAAAAAAAAAAATAGCCACCCCTTATAGGGTTTCTGACTAATCAGGACTGCACCAACTTGTTTTGTTTTTTGTTTTTGTTTTTAAGACGATTTCTCTGTATTGCCTTGGCTTCCCTGGAACTCACTCTGTGTAGACCAGGCTGGCCTTGAGCTCAGACATCTGCCTGCCTCTGCCTCCCAACTACTGGCATCGAAAGCACGTGCCACCACACCCGGCTACACCAGCTTTTCTGATAGCTGTAGCACCTCCTAGTTCCTGGCCTTGCATTTTTAATAGCATCTCTTGGTTAAAGGAAGACAAATGCTCTCGTGACAGATACCATTGACTGAAGAAGGAACTGGGCAGCGTGCCCTAGCTGATGCCTGCAGCCTGCAGAGGAGGGCCTGCACCACCTCTTCCCTTCCCCGCTCCTCTTTCTTTCTGAGACCATTCCTCCTGTACTGTTGGGAAAACTCAAGCAGCCTGTGTTTATTTAAAAGAGAGTCTCATGAAGTAGCCCTGGCTGGCCAGGAACTCACTATGTAGACCAGGCTGGCCACGAATTCACAGAGATCCGCCCGGCTCAGCTTCCTGAGTACTAGAATTAGAGGTGCATGCTAACATCCCAGCCAGGCTGTGATCTTCACACTTAGCTATGAGCACTTACTGGCCAGCTTCATATCACTGCAATGACGCATCTCTTAAAGAATGCAGCCGGGCAGGGCTCTAGGGGTTCTGTTGCCTTAAGGCTCTGATTGGAGTTTGCCTGGCAAGGTAGAAAGCCTCCATGAGAACACACCCATATCCCGAGCCAGGAAACAAATAGGAAAGGGGCGGGGTGGGGGTGGGGGTGGAAACCAAGGTCTCATGACCTTCTCTGAAGGGCCCCTCCCAGGAGACTTGCCTTGTAAAACCTCCCGATAGCGCTGTCTGGGGAGCCAAGGCACATGTTCAAACCATGAGAATCTCGTTACTCATCCCTTGCTGGTACTGAAGTGAAGCCGCGGAAAGGCTCTGAGCTGACTCTAAAGGGCAGTGCATTTGGCACAGTCCGCAAGTGGAAACTTGACTACTCCGTAAAGAATATTATGATGTAAAAGACAGTTGGGGGGTCTCTGAGAGGAGCGTTTATTCTCATTTGAGTTGTTGGACAAACATCACCGCAGTCAATCGTCAGGACTTTGTCATCAACCCAAACAGTGTCTGCTGAGTAGTAAACTCCCGTCACCCCTTCCCCAGCGCCTGGGAAACGTCCTCTGCATTAGGTCTCCCTCCAGCTGAAGTCATAAAACAACCGCCCTTTCTCTCTGGCTCATCTCATTTCGTAGGCTGTCTTTAAGGTTCCTTAGGCTCTTTCAACCAGGATTTTAATCCCCTTTAAAAAAAAAAAAGCGTCTTAGCTAATGTATGTGTGGTTTGGGCAGTGTTAACTGTAGCCCCACGATAGAGTTTTCCTTTCACCCGTATCCGCTGGTGGACAGCAGGTTGGTTCTACCTTTGACCACCGTGAATGGTGACCAAACCGCAGCATTAGTGTCCCACCCTCACCTTGACATCTCTTAAAGATTGCAGATTCTGTCAGTGTGTCTGCACTGTAAACAAAGTGTGTTCCTGGGGAATCATGGGTATTAAAACCAAAACCTCATCGAGTTAGATGAGACCAACAAAGGGAAACATTTAATTGTGGGGACTATGAATGGAAAAATGCTACACATTGATTTTATTTTAAATTTATTCAAGGGAATAACCAGCCAGTGCCTGTCAAGACGGAAGCGGACAGCGGTGAGACGGTGAAGGGGGCCGACACAAAGCTGTCTTCCTCCCGGAGGAGTCAGAGAGCATCTCCAGAGGGCACATGCTCCGAGAAGCAGGACACACCGCCACCAGAGGTTTGCATTCCTCTCTCTCCCCTATTGAAGAGAGCAGCGCTCACAGGCAGGCAGAGGGCACGTCTTCTCTGCAGGTGATAGTAACACCTGCAGAGAAGATAGAAAGCTTTATCTTCTGACTATATAGGTATAGTAAAATGGTTTTCAGTGAACCCACGTAGCCTTTATTCTCTGGATCCCTCATCGTAAGCAGCGGGCTAACTCCTCGTGGCAGTCGTGGAACAGAGCCAGACCAGAATCTGTTCCGTCTGGTTTTAATGACATCTCCTGTTCATCTTTCTCTGTCCTGCATCTGTTATCATCTTTTCTCTAAAACATTAGAAGAGTATTATTAATTTTCCTCCCTTAAGGGAAGAGTTCAGTTTATAGATGAAATGCGCCACTAGGTAGGTCTGGAAGAGTCAATGCTGAAGGACAGACACAGGTACAGCCTTCATGATTCATGAAGCTTGAGGCAGAAAGAGCTGCCCAGAGCAGGGAAAACAAGAAACACACACTTAAGCTTGCTCCAGACTTCTTAATGGGAACGTAAGACAGAAAGCATTGGCGCAGTGTCACCAGAGAAGGAAATGTGGACAGAGCGTATTCTGTCCACTCTGGCTGAGCTGCACATGCAGAGGTAGCAACAGAGACTCTTAGCGGACATGAACTTGTGCACCTGTCTTCAGAAACTCAAGGTAGCGAAAAGCCACCAAGCTGAAAGTAAAAAATGAAGATTCAGGGTTGCGGAAGGCACCTTAAAGATCTGTTAGCGACATCGGCTTATGTTGTGTCTAGAACCAAGACTAAATACTCAGGAACAGTAAACCAAAGCCAGTGTGCAAATGCTAAAAAATTTAACAACATAAATAATATATAAAACATCTAGAAGTGGGGTCGGCGAGGGGCAGGTAAAACAGTGGTTATTCCTGGTGGACAGCAATCTTGTGTGTGGTGTCTGTCTGTCTGTCTGTCCCTGTGGTACTGGGAATCAAACCCAGAACCGATGGATGATAAGCATCACTGGCCACTCTCCCACCCCCACAGTCTTCTTGTTTTCTTTTCCTGGTTTTTCGAGACAAGATTTCTCTATATAGCAGCTCTGGCTGTCCTGGAACTTGCTTTGCAGACCCGGCTGACCTTAAACTCACAGAGATCTGCCTGTGGTGTGTGCCACCACCACCCAGCTCGCAGTCTTATTCTTAACTTTTAAAGAGATCTTCGTTATTTGCTTGTTGCTTTATTTTGTTTTATTCTTGGACAGGGTGTTTCTGCACATCTCTGACTGTCCTGAAACTCACTGTGTAGACCACGCTGACCTGGAACTCAAAAGCAATCCTCCTGCCTCTGCACCTCAAGTGCTGGGATTAAAGGTATATGCCACAATATCCGGCCCTTAAAGAGATCTTCAATGAATTAATATATTATGCAGGAAAAAATGCTTAAAAGGTAGTAGTTCCTTTGATTCTACCTTGTTTACTTTAAAAAAACCAGATTTTTAAAAAATTGGATCTTAACATTTGATTTTAAAGTAATTCATTGTCTTAGTGTCCTATTATGTATGTGTAGGCCGTGGAGAAATATTCGGAAGGAAGGTTTGTGAAGTAGGGAGGGAGCCTAGTCATTTCTGAGTGGTTGCTCTGTATTCTGTAAATCTGATATAGCAAGCGCGACACTTTTGTTTAAATTAAATGGAAGTGCTACAAAGTAGGCATGCCATAGACATTCCAGAGGGGTTGAGAAGGGCGCAGGCGCTTGCGTGTAATCAAGCGTCAAGACGAATACTGGGTTGCAGGGTCCTGGGAAGCCCCAGAGGGTGGCATCTTGTACAGGTGCAGCACACAGAAGGTCACGGCAGGCAGGCGGCAGGCACCGCCGGACCTGCAAGGAGAGGACCACCACCTGGGAGCAGCTAGGGTGCTGCTCGCCCCCCACAGGGAAAGAAGGGAGAGAAGGCTCTTGGGCCCTCCACCCTGGGCCTGCCAGGCAGGAGTTGGGGATCAAAGTTATGAAGTTACCCCGGTGGAGCTGGGCCTGAAGCAGCCTGCTTTCAGAGTTCTCTAAAGCAGTGGTTCTCAGGCTTCCTAATGCTGCGACCCTTTTATAGTTCTTCATGTCGTGGTGACCCCCGACCAGAGAGTTATTTAGTGCTACTTTATAACTGTAATTTTGCTGCGATTATGAATCATAATGTAGATATCTGATAATCGATCCCTATGGTGGGGGGGTCTACCCACAAGTTGAGAGCCACTGCTCTAAAGTCACTAAACTGGTAACACACACACACACACACACACACACACACACACACACACACACACACTATATGTTTATATTTATATTGAGAGCCGATATGCTGACCTGACATGCAGGGTGTGGTCCGGACAGTCCGTCAAGGGCCGTCACACAGGACAAAGGCTGAGAACCGTGTAGTTGCTCACGTTCACAGGACCGGATGTCCCTGCAGTCCCAGTCCGCTGCTGGTTTTCAGTCTGTGTTGGGATCCTCAAGAGCTGGATTTAATACTGGCGGCAGCAACAGGATAGACGATCTTACCAGTGAGAGCCTACAAACAAAAGCTTCCTTTTCCAGTGTCCTTTCATGTGGGCTGCCGCTAGGAGGCTGGCCCAGATTTCAAGTGCCTCTCCCTACCGCAAGTGGTTCCATCAAGAGAATCCCTCACAGCTGTGCCCAGCTTCTGCGTTTTCGGTTGATTCCAGGTAGAGTTGACAGTCAAGATTAGACGTCCCATTTCCCTAAGGCGTGAGCACAGTGAAGGTGTGGCCTGCGTCTGTGCTGAGCCATACTGGGGTGCATGTGAGGCCGAGGAACAGAGCTAGGCCCGAAGATGCAGGACGGTACACGTGTATGGGCAGAAATGAAGTCACCACACATAGGATAGGGTATTAGAGAAATTTAGAGTTGAACCTTGTAGCATGGCAGCCGGCTTGTCAGGGGTTTCTGTCCTGCCCAGTTCCTGCAGCCGTTTAGCCCCAAAGAAGATCACACAGAGGTCTCCATAAGAGTATAAACTGATTGGCCCATTAGCTCAGGCTTCTTATTAGCTCTTGTAGCTTATATTAACCCATTATTCTTATCTATGTTAGCCACATGGCTCAGTACCTTTTTCAGCAGGGCAGGTCACATCCTGCTTCTTAGGTGGTCTGGACAGGACTGGGAGGAATGGGCTTCCTTCTTCCCAGAATTCTCCTGTTCTCATTGCACCACCTCTACTTCCTGTCTGGTTTTCCTGCCTATACTTCCTGCCTGGCTACCTACCAATCAGCGTTTATTTAAAACATAATTGAGAGATATAGAATTGTTCTCCCGCACCAGAACCTGTGTCTGTTTGCTAAGACCTTTGAAGACTGGGCTATTGCCTGCAGTGACATAGGAGACCATGTTGAGGTTGTGTTAGGAGACAATGGAGCCAGTGCCTCCCGGGTCCCCTCGGTCTCATGTAGCTCTAAGAAACAGGTGTTGCTGCTGTCTCCCTCTGCCACACACATGTACCAGACCTCCAGTTCTGCCTCCAGCCCCAAGTCTTCCCTGCTGCCTGGACCAGATGAGCCCTCTGTATGGGTGTTGTTTATTTATGCGGGTGTTATTTATGCGGGTGTTGTTTATTTATGCGGGTGTTGTTGTTTTCCTTCGTCTTAACCATTTGTCGGGTGCCCCGTCTGTGGAGTCCACCAGACCCTGGTCATCCGTGGTTATGTCCGCTCCTCCCTCTGCAGGCGTGTGCTGGTGTCCAGCCGTCCACACACAGTTGGCAGCTTGTCTAGCAGGCTACCAGCCTAAAAGGTACCAATCAGAATGGCCATTGGCACTCAAGAGCGGCCCCTAGGTTGGAAGGTAGATATTTTGGTGCCACCATGTGGCTGTCCTTGGTCATTTCCTTGGTGTTTCTATGGCCCGCTGGCTTTGTGGAGTTCTTTCTTAAGGTTTGAGAACGTGCCCTCCACTGCAGTGCTCGTCCTGAGAGAATCAGTCTCAGTGAGTGCGCTCCTGGTCCAGTCTGCAGTGTTTGTCTCTGTAGCTCATTCTCAGGGCCTAACTGTGTAGCTTGGAAGACTGTATGAGCCCGTCTGCTGTATACACAGTGCTTCTCTAGCTCTATTGGCCGGGAAGGGTGGAAGCCATAGACTAAGTTTTAACCTTAGCTCTGGGTTTGTATTTTCTCTTAAGAGCATTTTTTTTTCTTAGAGAAGCAATTCAGGTTTACAAAACCATAAAAAGAAGGGTAAAAGAGATCCACCCAAAATGAGCCATTAGTATTTTATGTAATGCCTTTTGAATGAAATTCCATCATCCTCCTGCAGGGGGACCTTAATTAAGGCTGTGTTTCCTCTTCATGTCATCAGGAACTCTGTGATGGATGAGTGCTTTCTTCCTAACTCTTGACCATGGTCCTGATTCACTCCGGATGGTTTGGACAGGAGTCTGTTCAGGTTCCTCTCGGTGCTGTTAGATTGCCTTTCAGGGAGCTGTTCCTCGTTGGCGTTCACTTGGGCGGAGAGGTGCTGGTCTCCTGCTTCTCTCTGAAGCTTCATGTGTTTGTAAACCTTTTGTTGTTGGGCTTAAGGCCCCCACATGCTAAGCTCATGCCCCCACATGCTAAGCTCATGCCCCCACATGTGAAGCTCATGTCCCTACATGCTAAGCTCATGTCCCCACATGCTAACCTCACACCCCACATGCTAAGCTCATGCCCCCCACATGTGAAGCTCATGTCCCTACATGCTAAGCCCATGTCCCCACATGCTAAGCTCACGCCCCCACATGCTAAGCTCATGCCCTACTGCCGAACTATACCCCCTAGGCCTTGCTAGCAGAATGTTGGGCCTGTGATGGATGAACAGTGGTATTTGGTTCAGGAGGGGTGTTTTATTGCTGTTGTTTTGATGATCCAGGACTACCTATAGTTCAAAAGAGTTGCATTTGAGTTATCTTTTCATTTTACCAGGGAAGGATGAACATTTTCCTCCACTTTGTATGCATGTAAAATCCAAGGGGAAAAACATTTTTAAATCATCCATCCAAGCCGGGCGGTGGTGGCCGCACGCCTTTAATCCCAGCACTCGGGAGGCAGAAGCAGGCAGATCTCTATGAGTTCGAGGCCAGCCTGGTCTACAAGAGCTAGTTCCAGTGCAGGCTCCAAAGCTACAGAGAAACCCTGTCCCGAAAAACCAAAAAAAAAAAAAAGCCATCCAAAATCCCATCACTGAGGAAAAAACTCTGTAAACTGGGTGTTCATCCAGGGGCAAGCGTTGTTACAGTATCCTGCCGCCCAGCCATGGCCTGGTGTTGGTGAATGCCTTACAAACCCTCTGCTTTCTAACAAGGATGTTACAAGATACAAGCTGGCCTACACTGGTCTCTCCAGGAACATTGTTTTATCATGAAATATTCCAGATGAGCTCATCTGTTTCCATCATTCCTGTGTCTCTGTCACAGTTGTATCTTATATATCCTTTGCCTGCCATCCCCCCCACTCCCTACTCCCCCCCTCCCCGCTTTTATGGACACTTAGGGAATTTTTCTCCATTAGTCACCACTCTCCCAGGGAGCTCATGGAATAGCTCCGCGGTAGGGGGTGGGTGGAGAGCGAGACCCCTGCTCACTGGTGCCACGACCCACCCCCTGAGGAACAGGAAACCAAGACAGAGGCTCTGTGACCTGCTGGAGTGAACGGGCCGGAGCAAGGGTTGGCCTGGCAGACACTTGTCATCCCCATGGCCCCTCCCTGGTCTGCCTGCCTGCTTCTCTGGAGTCCCCTTCCAGCAGTCAGCCCTGGCTTCCTCTTGCTGGCAGCTCCCTGCTGGCCCGCCCCTCCCCACTGGCAGGACAGCTACTTTGCTTGGTCAGCTCTCACTTCCCAAGTCAAAGGTCCCTCGTACATTTTGCCCTCTGCCCTCAAACTTTCCCTGTCCAGTGGCCCATGGACTCTGTTCCCACCTCTCACCTGGCTCCGACTCCAGCATGCCTGCGTTCTCCTCTCCCGTCTCACTCATCCGCAGACTCCACATCCTTCTGCTCTGTCATCCTAAATATGGTCGTCCTCTTGCTAGCACAGACTGACAGTTCCAACCATGTTGATTTCAGAAAGGCAGACAAGCGTTAGTGACCACTAAAGTCCTCACTCTCTGACCCTACTTCAGGACCAGTCCGGGACTCGGGCTTGATCAAGAGGTTTCAGTGCTTGGGTTGACAAGCCTTTGTTGGCTCTCGTGGACAAGGCGGGCACAGTGGGGAAGGACACAGACAAGGCACCTCAGGCACTGACCGGTGAAAAGGGAGTGAGTACTGTTCTGTCCATGCAGTCAGACTGCAGCCCTGTAGGATGAGTCTTTGTTAGAGTTACGGTGTTCTACATGCCGTTAGAGTATAGAAAAAATCAATACATACTTCATATTGGGAGGACTAAGAGAATACAAAACAGAAAGCAAACTCCCATGGCTCCACTGCATGTGGTTGACGCTCCCTGCATTGTTAGGGCTCATTCGCGTGTTACAGATGCAAGAGGTTCTGCTATCCCAGACTCGAGCGAGCAGGCCGTTGAACACTCAGGCTTTTCTCCTTCCAAGCCTGCTCTCCAAATGTCTGTTAGTCTGCCATGATTCCCTGTGACTTCTGGGCTGCCGCTCTGAAACGCACGCTGGAAGAGCGTCTTTGCTTTTTCACAAAACAAGTCTTAGCCAATAGAAAGAACTTCCAGTCCGGGGGTGCGCCCCTGTCCTTGTGGGTAAGTCTGTGGAGGAGGCGAGCCCCTCCAAGCTGCAGAAGTGTTGCCAAGTGCGAGCTCTGCTTTCAGAAGCAGACAGTGGGGGAGGGGAAGGCACACCTAGAAGTCACCAGCCGAGTCTGCGTGCGCAGCAGGTGTAGCTATAGCCGTCACTATGCCACCCACTAGACTAAGTTCTTCATAACCACATTTACACAAGAAGTGTGCTCTGACTCGGTTTACCCAAGAAGCTGTAACTAGTCTGGAATGTCCTGTGGCAGTCTATCTTTTCACATGAACAGATGAGCACGCGCACAGACAGCTGGTTTCCTCCTGGGTTAGTCTGATTTGCTTCAAGCCCTAGTGATCCAGGCGGAGCTGGAGGAGGGTCACCACAGCTGCCTGCATGGCAGATCTCTCCACCCCCTCAGCCCCTTGGGAGTTTCAGAAGCAACAGTTGTTTCCTTCCCTGTCTGCAGAGCCTGAGAAAGTCCAGAAAGGAGGGAAATGAAAGCAGAGACGGAGAAGGGCGGGTCTCAGGTCTCGCCAGTGCTGAGGCGGTCTGGATGCGGATAGAGGTCCTCCCCAAAAGTTAAACGAAGGCTGTCACGAGTTTTCTCTTCAGACGTAGTCTCTTGAAGCCACAAGTGTTTCCTTTTTCCTCTCCAGCAGGAAGATCCTTACAGGAGGAGGAAGCTTCAGGAGAAGAGAGAAGGAAGCACACCGGCTCTCGGTTGGAATAGAAGCCAAACATGTAGGAAAAACAAGAAGAGGGTCGCTGCCCAGGCCTCCAGGTATGCCATGTCCGCGCCCCCGCCGGTTTAATCTGGGTTCCTTTTCACTTCAGTGTTCACTTCTGTAAGGTTGGGGAGGTGACATAGCACAGTTTAGATCAAAATGTAATGAACACATTTGCTAGTAATTCTACTCCTTAAAGATGCTGTAACACGACCTTTGAAGACTTTCATTTTCATCTGTCCCTTAAAGTGCTAAACGCTATGGGTAATTTAGAGGAAGTACCTAAGCTGTCCCCATAACAAGGCCTCGTTCTTGTGGGGTGGGGGTGGAGGAAGCCCTGGCACAGGCACGGGCACACAGCCACCTCCAGTCCTGTGGGCACACAGCCACTCCCAGTCCTGCAATAAGACCGTAGACATGTTCACTCTGACTCTGCAGCCAGCAGAGGTGGCTTTGAGTTCAGGTTTTTTACCATAGACTCCTAGGATATTGGAACCTTTAGCATATATATTCCCCTTTCCTTAGCTACAGGCAGGCCTTTCCGGTTCCCCAGCACCCGCTTGTCTGAGCAGCATCCCTGTGCAGAGCCCCAGTTTCCTGTAGAAAACTCCATTCCAAGATCCTGCCACCTGCCCTCAGCAGTCCCTGAATAGCGTGAAAGCCGTGTCCTGCCGGGGCCCCTCTCTTCCCGGGTGGGCTTTTCTTCTTCACCACCAAGTGAGCTTGGTGCTGTTGTCAAGGTCCTCACGCTCCTGCACATTGTGAGTGGGAGTGAGGTTTCACCGTGGTACAGTCGAGTGTTCCGAGGGCTCAGAGCACCCAGGGGTGCTGTCACAGAGCTCAGAGAACCCAGGGATGCAGCCACGGAGCTCAGAGCACCCAGGGGTGCCGTCACGGAGCTCAGAGCACCCAGGGATGCTGTCATGGAGCTCAGAGCACCCAGGGATGCAGCCACGGAGCTCAGAGCACCCAGGGATACTGTCATGGAGCTCAGAGCACCCAGGAATGCTGTCATGGAGCTCAGAGCACAAGGGGCCGTCACAGGGCTCAGCACTGTCATAGCTCCGCACAGCCAGGGTAGCGTTCTGCTGTTCTCTGCTTCATTCACACGGGCATTCGGCACAGCGGAAATAAACATGGTACATACCGCATCCTTCATGGATGGTTTTTGGAGAGTTGGAGTACAGTATCCTGTCTAGAGGAAACATCAGGCCCTTCCGCATTCTGTATGTAAAATTCATGAACACGGTTGACTCTGGGATCGCGACAGAGTACTGTGTGCGCGTGCGTGCGCGCGCGCACATGCATGTGCATGCAGAGTGTGGTAATTGCTAAGGGAATGTTTGCAAATGAGCTCTCAGACCTCCCGCCAGACACTAAGCAGCAGGGTCAGCCACTGGAAGTCCAGGCGAACAGGCCCAGAGCCCTGAACTGCCAGGCGACCTTGAGCGACATTGTAGAATCTGTTTTTCTCATTGTAAAGCATGAAACTGGACTAAATAGCCCTGAATTCATTCTAAATCAAAGTGGCAACCTCTTGGGGATGCAGGAGTGCAAAATATTGAACCTATGACTTGTGTGTGCTAAGCGTAGTTCTGCCCCTGAGCCACACTGCCATCTCCTACATCATTTAAGGGCACTCCCTGCTTGTCATCCTCCTGTGAGGTTCAGAGAGGAGACCTCAGTTTGTCCCTGATTGTAACTCTGCCGGACGCGTCTCGAGCAGAAGTGTATTTGTATAATGAGAGATGTGACCTTTCCCGTGGCTCCCCAGGCCTTCTGAACAGGGTGAACCGAAGGTCGTGTGCAGTGCCTTTGAGAGGCCGGAGCCCAGCGGAGACGTCAGAAGCTGGTGTACACAAGACAGCACGAGGGAGATGTGCAAACCTGGCGTGGAAACTCCGGGCAGCTTCCCTGCACGGAGAGAGGAGGGTACGTGACACCGAGCTGTGAATGGTCTCCTCACTGCTGTCCCAGCTGTGTGGTTAAAGGAGCCTGGCCAGTATGCACAAGACCTTAGGCAGGCCTTGGGGAAAGGGAGACCCAGGCGAGACAGGGCATCGCACTTGTAAACTGGTAGTTTCTGCATATATGGCCCTGTAGTTTCTGGGAGTGCTGACCCACCAGGGGTCTGCTCGGCAGTGCCCCAGGAGAGAGAGATGTGGGGACACCAGTGCCAGAGCCAGTGTAGAGTAGTCTGTTCTGCACGATAGATTCGGTTTTCTTGATAGAAATTTGCTCACTTCTAGAGCCATTTGCATGTAATTCAGTTGTTTTGCAGATTGAGGCTCACATCCCGTGTGCATGCTAGGCAAGTGTTGTTTGGTTTTTGTTGTTGTTTGTTTTGTTTTTTTCAAGACAAGGTTTCTCTGTGTAACAGCCCTAGCTATCCTGGAAGTAGCTCTTGTAGACCAGGCTGGCCTCGAACTCACAGAGATCCGCCTGCCTCTGCCTCCAAAGTATTGGGACGGAAGGCAGGCGCCACCACCGCCCGGCCTGGAGCCAGTTCTTAGATGAAGGTTCTCCTTGGTCCTGCTGTTTGTCCACAGGCAGAGCAGGCTTACCCTATGCCTTGATGTCTCCTCAAGTGCCATGGTTGTGTTTTTACCAGCTGAGCAGAGGTGGTGGCCGTGAACCTCCCCTACCCTCCCGATCCCCCTTCTAGTGGGAACCGCCTTGGCACAGCATGGCCCCTCTTCTGCCTCTCCAGACAGTTACTACCAGAAAGCTGAGAAGAAGTGTGCAGACAAGTTTTGCTCGGACTCCAGCTCTGACTGTGGCAGCTCCTCGGGCAGCGTGCGGGCCAGCCGGGGCAGCTGGGGCAGCTGGAGCAGCAGCAGCTCGGACTGCGACAGGAAGCCAGTGGTGGAGGTGCAGCACTTCCTGCCGGCTGGTGAGTCCAGGGCCCGCATCCGAGGACAGAGCCGATGGCTACAGCTTTGAGGCTTGGCTGTCTCCGGCTGCCTGCTTGCCTCTCCTTTCTCCTCCTGGGCACTATTGGTAGTCACTTCAAAGACATGGACATCTGCATGTCTTTTTTTATTGTGCTAAAATAGTAAGCAGAACTGACCATTTTAAAACCACTTTTTAATGTACTGTACAGTAATACCATTAATAGTTCTATTATATATTATATATAATACAGTATATATTATTATATTATATCCATTATATATTATCTGTTAATATATGTTAATAGAACTATTAATGGTATTTATTAATAGTTCTTCGAATGTTATCCTTTTTTCCAAACAAAACTGTCCTTCTACGTTTTCTCAAAGTAGGTTTTTCTTGGGTCCCCAGTGCCCGTAGAAAAGCCTGTGTGGTGGCTGCTTGGAGGGCAAGGCGAGGAGCGATCTTTGGAGCCCATGGGTTTAGCTCTGTGTTTGAGGGCAGACCCTGTCTAAAACACCAAGGTAGAAAGGAAAACACCCAGCACTGACCTCTGACCTCCACATGCATGTGAACGTGCACCCATACATACACACGCAAAATGCACGGTAAAGAGAAGACGTGACCGTGTTTAATATGAGATCAAGTCTGTCGTTAGGGGCCAACCCGACCGCTTTCTGCGTGCAAACACAGTGAACTCACCACCGCTGACCTGAGACAACCTCTGACAGCGTGTTGCTTTACCGCAGGAGACGGCGCTTCCCCTCAGGATTTCCCTTCGGAGCCTTCCATCCCCTTGAACCTCTCTCACCCCGGCTGCAGCCCCGTGTAAGTTCCGAGGATCCTCGCTGCCACAGCGTGGATTTCTGTTTTCTCTGTTAGTGAGGTGCTTCTCAGTGCTTTCTCTGTAGGTCGAGCCGTGAAGGCCTTTTTAAAGACACAGGAAAGCAAACTCTGACTACAGATAACGTGTTTAGGGCTTACGTGGGGAGTCTCGGGCTTTGTTGTCTTCTCAGCGAGGTGACACACTGGGAAATGTGTCACCTCTCAAAGCAGAAAGAGGAGCCATCTCCCCTGGGCTAGGACTTGAATTCAGTCTGAGCACCAGTGGTTCAGAAAACCTCCAAGGAACTAGTAGGATATTTACAGCTCCTCTTTGTGATGCTTTAGATCAATAATAATAATAATAAAAATAATAATAATAATAACAACAACAAAGGTACACTGGCTCTTTGGTATCTGTAGGCAGTAGAGTCCAGGACCTGCACACACTCCCACCTCTACAGAAAATTCAAGTCCCTCATATAACATGGACAGTGGCATATGCCTGTTATCCTGGTACTCAGAAGACTGAGGCAGGAGAATTGCCATGAATTTGAGCAACCTGGGCTCTGTAGTACGAGGGACTAGACTGCCTGGCTAGTACGACATGGTGAGACCTGTCTCACAATAAAACACAACGACAGTATTTTCATAGAAGTATTCATGCCAATCTCTATGCGCTGCATCATCTCTGGACTGGCAGGGTTAACGTAATGACAGTGTCTTATCAACTGAAGTCAGCCTACCTTGTTTGGGGAATGATGACTAGAGAAAGTGTGTGTGTTTTCAGTACAGGCTCAGCCTTTGTAGGTCTGATTACACTGTCCACGGTAGCTGCTGTCCAGTGCTTCCTCCAGATCTTTTCAGGCCAAACCCCGCCGCCCCCCCCCCCCAGTGCAGCCTGGGATGCCTGAGGGCCAGCTGTACCTTTCCCAATGGGAGGAATGCAGCATCAGCTCGAAAGGACAGAACTTGGCCTTGCAAGAGGGCGGGCGCATGCGTGCGTGTAGACTTGGCTAACACCTAAGCAAGCTCCCTGTGAACTGAGGGGGCTGCTGTCTGTACAGGCAGACTGGAAGCTGCAGCCGACCTTACAGTAGTCCGAATGGTTTGTTCAAGGAAGACATTGTGGTGTTCCAAACCCTCTCCCGGCTCTGTGAATCTTAACTTCTGTGTGTTTCTGACCGGACTTCTGTGGCTCACGTGAGATCTGGTTATGCGGCGTTTGGATTTCTTTGTGTGGAGAAGTCATGGTTGCCTGTCCTCCCTCTGCCCACAGTGATGCGAGTGGCCTGTCCCAGTTCACAGAGTCCTCCTGTGCCAGTCTTCCTGCCGCGCCCACGGGTGCTGGAGAAGAGAAAGGTGAGGCTCACTAGTGGGCATCAGCCCAGGGCCGTGTGCGTCTTCCTGGCTGGGAGCTGGAGAAGGGAATCTTGGGTGGGGGTCTCTCTGGTGCTGGAGAAGAGAAAGGTGAGGCTCACTGGTGGGCATCAGCCCAGGGTTGTGTGCGTCTTTCTGGCTGGGAGCTGGAGAAGAGATCTCGGGTGGGGGCCTCTCTCCAACCTTGTTTGCTGGCCTGAGGAGGGCATCTGCTCTTTGGAGAGACATCAGGTGCCCCAGCCGACCGTCCTGCACCACTGTGAACACCCTTGGTAGTCAGGACACAGGCTGACGTTAAGTAGCCCTTGTCAAGTCCTCCCTCTGCACTGAGCTTACTTCCCCAATAACAGATAACAGAAAGCAAGTGGGTGTGTGGCCCAAGAGAAGCAAGACTGAGGTAGGGGCAAGCCAGGACAGCCGGTTTCCTGTCCCCATCTGACCCTGCAAGGATAGCCGGCTTCCTGTCCCATCTGACCCCCTTCTTCCCATCCCACCATGTGGGAGCCCCTTAACTGGGCCACTGCAGCCTGGGTGAACAGCCTGGCTCCTAAACTAGGGTTGAGGCAGAGTTGAACCTTGCAGTGGGGTAAGACAGTGACCCCAGACTGGAGACTGAAGTGATCAAAAGGAGCTCCTGCTGTAGCCTGGGGTCCCCTTGTTTTGTTAGGGTCTCTGTTGCTGTGAAGAGACACCATGTTGACCACAGCAACTCTTATAAAGAAAAACATTTAATCATGTCTAGCTTACAGTTCAGAGGTTTAGCCTATTATCTTCATGGTGGCATGCCGGCAGACATGGTGCTGGAGAAGGAGCTGAGAGTCCTACATCTTGATCGGAGCGGCTTGAGCGGATATGAGACCTCAAAGCCCGCCCCCACAGTGACACACTTCCTACTCCAACAAGGCCACACCCCCTAATAGTTTACTCTGTATGGCCTAGCATTCAAACACATGAGTCCATTGGGGCCATACCTATTCAAACCAGCAGACTCCCCCACCGCCAGTCCTCAGCTTTTCCATTCTCTTCCTCTTAGTCTTCTGTCTGTCTGTTCTCTGGTGACCTGTTTTATTATAGAACTTCTTCCAAATCAGGAATCATGGCAGGACATGCATGGTGTTTGCTCTCCATGCATTAGCTTTGGCCTGCATGCTCGCTTCAGCGCCTAGAAATTGACGACAGACAGGATGCTGTCCAGGTGGAGCGTTGCGGGCCAGCCTGGGCTCTGCAGCAAGGCAGACGCTGTTCTGTCATCGGGAGGAAAGCGTAAGGCTCTGCAGGCTCTCGCAGGCGTGTTCTGAACCAGTCAGACCATGTTTCCAGTGGAAGAAGGTGTAAAATCCCATCATTTCTATGTTGCCAAGCCAAAGTTTGGGGGAAGGTTTAGCTGGCTCTACTGTCATTTCTGTGAACTAATAGAGGGTAGGCTTTAATTAATGCCAGGGAACAAACTCCAAATACCCAGGGCTATCATGGCTCAGGAGAAGAGCCCAGCTTGGCATGCACAAGGCTCTGGGTTCCAAACCCACCACCAAGAGCTGGGTCTCCGGTTGGTGTTTGTTACTCTGCTCCATTTTGTCTGCTGGAGTTTTCATAAAACCCAATGTCCCAGTCTGGGTTTGTATGTGTGGGTTTCAGCTGCCTTTACTCAATAAGAATCTATAATTACTTTTTTAAAAAATCCTCTATACTCTTTGGTCATGTCCTACAGTCATAAAGAAGTCAATTGTCTCCTGATCTAGTGTGTGCAGACATTGTCTTACCCGTTCAGCTGTCCCTCCCCTCTCCACTTTTGTCCCTGACCTGCAGAACTGCCTGGTCCCTGGGGAGCAATTTCCTTGACTTCACCTTGCAAAGTTTAGGGTGGGGTTGCTAGCCCTGCCTCACCGCTCCTGTTCTGAGGGGCAGCACATGTCTGCTGACCAGTCCTCGGCTCACAGTTGCACCTGCTCTTCCTTCTGGCCTGGTTGCCTTCCATCCCATCCTAGTTGATCTTGCTTCCTTCTTACTACAGAAGCGAATATCTATCTGTCCCAGACCTTCAGAAGCTCCCTCACTCACACCGGCCCATCACGGAAGACCATCTGCTTCTCTCCAGAAACACCCTTGCCCGTTCCCCACCCTCCTCCACCATCAGTTTCCGTCTCGAATGAGTCCTTCCCATCAGTCCACCAGTGTGCTGTGACTCCTCCCGTTTCTGAACCCCAGCAGCAGTCAAACACTGCCTCTGGGGGCCTGTCTCTGCACTGTGGGTTTCTCAGCTCCTGTCCCAGAAGCCTTAGAGAATCTGTATTGGAGGATGGCAGCTCCCTCTGTCCTTCTGACCCTTGGCGCTCTGTATTCTGACTTTGCCACCGCCCCTCCCCTGAGGCAGGGGTGAGCTCGCCAGCGTTCCCATGTTGCCCTATCCTCGCTCCCTTTTGTCTTCCGTTGCTGTATAGACTGTTCCAGCTGTGGGTTCCTGATCCAGTTCCTCATCACCCCAGTGTGATCTGACATTCTTCAGCGCCTGGGCCTTGGCACCTGCTCATCTCTTTTCTGTCACTGGCTCCCCTGCCAGTCTCATCCATGTAAAATCTCAAGTCCCACCTTAAGTTCTGACACCTCTCAGATCTGTGTCTTCAGCTTGGTTCTCTTTCCCAAGCCTCGGACACATCCTACAGGCAGCTTCTGTTTTACCATCTTTTCCTGGAGTTCTAGCGCTCACTTTTCCATTCCCTCTCCCTAGCTAGTCCCAAACCCGAGCCATCCTAGGTCTTTTCTTTCTTGTGTCTCACACGTGACTTCCTGTCATATTCTGGTCCCCCTGGCCTTCTCAGTCTCTGTAGAGTCTGACAGCTTGCTCACCACCTCCTCCTGACTACTCTGCTCCTGGCAATCCTGGTCCTTATCTAACACTTGCCTTATCGGTCACTTCCTAACGGGCATCCAGCTTCTGCTGTCCCCCTTTTCCTATGCGCCCTGATGTGTTAAGCACAAATGGGATCCCATGACTGTCAGGGCCGGCAAGCCCCGAGTCAAGACTCATAGTACAGCCGGGAGAATGAAGAGAATTCCGTCAGCTCTCCCGGCATCGTCCCACAGGTCATACAGACCCCGCGCATTCCTGGTCTTAATAATGGGCCGGAAGCATTGTCTTCTGGAGCCTGCCGTGCGTTAGTAGTGCGGCCACAGGTGGACATCGGCCATGCCCCATGTGGGGTGGCAGAGCCCACTATCTGGCAGGCAGTGGTGTCTCTAGATATGGTCCTTCCTTCCGCTGGTCACGAAAGACAGACATGTTACGTGCAGCGCGGAGACGGCCTGGCAGCGAGGACACAGTCCTCTTAAACTGGCAGCTTGTGTGACAGAATGGGGCCTAGGTCCCCAGAGGGATGGTTGCAGTTTTGTCTTAGACGTAGGGCTGTGCCAGCTGCACCTGTGTTTCCCATAGTGCCAAGTATCCTGAACAGCCCCAGAAAGACACCCGAACAAGGTGGGTATAGATGTGACCAGCGGCAGGGTGTCTGCCTGCTGCTCTGCTGGAGGCCAACTCTCCACGGCTTTGACTTAGCGAATGTCTCTGGAGAGATCGTCCAGAAGAGGCCCCGGTGCTTCTGCTGGCAATTGGTGCAGAAATGGGTGTGCCCGTGGGAACTTGTGACCACACTCCTAATGCTTACCATCCAAGGCTCTCCTGCCAAGGCACAGTGCCAGTTCTGTCAGCCTCTACTCTCTCCCTCCCTTGCCTTCACCATTTAGTCACTGACCACACCCACTGTAGGGCCTTTGCAGGAGCTTCCTGGACACTGTGACTCATCCCCACCTTCAGCCACACTTTGAGCAGAATGTTCCTCAGCGGGGCCTGGACCACCCAACTGAAAATTGCCTCACGGGCTCTGCCATGCTGCATTTCTGCTCGCTTGAGCATCCCTCCTTGTTCTCCTCAGGTCTGTATCCACCTGGAGGCCTGTGGCCGTCCCAGCCCGTGTGTTTGACCAGCAGCTTCAGCTGCCCCGTGGAGAGCAGTGCACCGGAAGTGTCACAGGAGCCCACCGCCATCCCCGACAGGTAAGCCTGCTGCCCTGATGCCGCTCTGCTTGGCCTAAGGCCCTGCAGCCGGAGCTGTTAGGGCTTCCTCACAGACTCCAGGACAGGGCCTTGGAGCTCTGTGTTTGCTGCCTTCTGGAGTTGTTGTGTTGTTTCACAAAACATCTGTGGGAGAAATGTGAAGTCAGAGCAGTGAGTCAGGCGACCCACCAGACTTTCCTCAGCAGGCTGGAAGGGTAACTTAATGCATGGGACATGTTTAAAAATGTTCACATTTCCTGCTCCCGGGCGGATCTTCTTCATCTTCCCATGGCTCGTTCTTTTTTTCCTTCCTTCGGTTTTTTTGAGACAGGGTTTCTCTGTGTAGCTTTGGAGCCTGTAGATCAGGCTGGCCTCGACCTCACAGGGATCCACCTGCCTCTGCCTCCCTGGTGCTGGGATTAAATGTGTATGCACCACTGCCTGGCCCATTCTTGAATGCATTTACAAACTAAGCAGGTCAGAGAGCCTGGCATCAGAAAATTGAGACACAGTGGCAGCTGCTTCTGTGTGCCATACGGTATTGTGTTAATCAGGGGACCTGGCAAACGTGACATTCTGTTGTCACGGGGTCTGCTTGAAGGCGTGGTTTAGCTCATTGCAACAGTGTTCCTGCCTTATGTCTGTAATGAGCATCTAGTCTGTAGTGGTCACCATCCCAGCCCCAGGCTGTAATAGAGACTTTTACAAGCTGTGCTGCTTGTGTTCTGAGGGAGAGCTGGATGTTTGGTTGGCAGAACTGACGCAGTGAATCCCTTCAGATACATACTGAGATACCGTGGTGTCCCCTGTCTTTCCGTGGGACTATGACAGCTGCAGCAGGTCCTGTCTAGCTAACACGTGGTTAGGAAGGCAGCTTGCCCTTGACCCAGCCCACTGTCCTGAAGGTGGAATGGCATAGTTTATTTCCCTAAATTGGGGATTTGCAGATGAGAACATGGGACAGCAGAGCTGTTGCCTCTGTCTTTACAGATCTCTTGGTGTGCTGGTTTTGAAACGAGACCTTGTTTGTGTGTTTTTTGTAGCAGTTTCATTGACTGGAGTGCGTCCTGTGAGGGCCAGTTTCCCAGTGTGTACTGCCCGCTGGAACTGACCGACTACAATGCCTTTCCGGAAGGTAAAGCCCGACCAGTGCCAGCGGTCCTTCCTCCCAGAGTCAGGGCCAGGGGTGTGCGCTCACCGTAGCAGCTCACAGTGAAGGAGCCGATCGATCCTTCAGGAGGCTGCTGCTCGGGTCCACCGGTGCACGCCAAAAGAGGCGATTTTGAATGACACACCCCCACACACCCCAGCAGCCCTCATTCTGGTACCTGGGGCTTCCATATGTAACCTTACCTCACTTGGTCCTGTTAATTAGGTAAACTGGGTCATTTCTGTCTCTGTAGCCTAACAGGGTGGTTTATCTATTGGGCAGCTGGGCACTAACTCTTCCGCTGGCAAGTCTCCTGTGGGCTCTACCCCAGTGGTGTGGGAAGTCCAGCAGGAGGAGGGAAAGGGGCCTGGAGCAGGAAAGTGGATACTTAGGGATGCTCGGCCTCAAGTCTGCCACAGTCAGTAGCCTAAGAGTCAGGGGATTCCCGTGATCACCTGGGAACTGAAGGATCCGGTTGGACCAGGGGTTCTCCTGCTGGTAGTAGCTAGCCCAGCAGGGACTAAGGAAGTCCCTGTTGGTTCTGACACATGCGTCACTGTAGGCACACCACAAGGGGGCACTTCGGTAACTTTCTCCCTAGGATTGTGAGGTTTTCATCTCAACATTTCCATGGTTTACAGTCACTTTACCGGGCCGTGTGGTACAGATGCCAGTGGCTGAGGTTGGGGCAGGTGATTGACAGAGTGGGCTGGGACTCTGTCACCAGCACTGCGTGTCCCGGGGGTGTTAAGGGTGGGTAAGGATTTTGGACTCTTCACTTCTGAGTAAATTTTGCACATTAGAAATAACCCGTGAAATGAGCCAGTACTGACACCTTAGCCCAGCCAGGTGGTGTCTTAACCCGCAGACCGGTGAGGACGCACACGGGACTCGCATGTTAGGGCTGCCTTTCACTGCCAGCGTGCCAATCCCAGAAAGTGACTGCGCTTTGTGATCACATTCCTCCTCCCCTCCCTCTCAGAAAACGTGAATTACGCCAATGGCTTCCCCTGCCCCTCCAAAGTTCAGACCGACTTCGTTGGCCACAGCGCTCACTCTACCTGGAACTCTCCAGCTGGCGACCCCACTGCCTGGGAGCACGCCAGTTTCGTCAACTCTCCGGTGAGTGCCGCTCTCCCCTCCCTCTCTCCTTCCTTCCTCTTGTTCCCTGCTCCCTTCGGTAGTGAGTTCCCCTCAGGCAGAGCTGGTGGGGTTCATAGACAAGAGCAGTGGCAGCGTCATGAAGGATGTACCGTGTAGACAGATGGTGGGGCCCGCGGACCGGGCAGGACGTCAGCCTGTGACACAGGCTGTAAGTGGCCTCCACAGCCCTCCGGCCAGGCTGGAGGTGAAACAGAAGTTCCACAGGTCAGTCGGGACTGCCCAACACTGATCCTTCTCATGGCCACACCACACATTTTTTTCACATGAAGGACATACGGTTGAGTCCTCTGGATTGCCAGTAGATTTATTCAATTACATGGAAATGTCATAGCCTCCTAGAACGACCCAGAATGTTTGGGACTCTTGCACAGCTCCCGGGTAACAGAGTAGACAGGACATGGCCGTATCCTCTGGGTGCCTGGGCTGTCTCCCTCTTACACCTTGAGATCCCTTTCTTGATTTTTAACCCTTTTGCTCTTTTTTTTTTCCTTCCTCATTTCCACTTCAGTCCTACCTCACCAGCACCCGAAGTTTGTCTCCCATGTCTGGACTTTTCGGTTCCATCTGGGCCCCACAAAGCGACGTGTATGAAAGTTGCTGCCCCATCAGCCCCACCACGGAACATTCGACCCACATGGAAAACCAGGTCATGTGCAAGGAGTACTACCCGGGGTTTGACCCGTTCCGTGCCTACATGAACCTGGACATCTGGACTAGCACAGCGAATCGCAGTGCCAGCTTTCCCCTGTCCCGGGACTCCAGCTACTGCGGAAACGCGTGAGGGAGTCAGCTCTGAGTGACGTGAATAAAGGGCCTTGCGTTTTGATTCCTAGCGTAAACTGGTTGTTGAGATAGAGTACGACATTGGTGGATATTTTGGCACTTTTATATAAAAATAAATAAATGTTTGTTTGTTTTCGTTTTTTTTAAATCTGGGTGCTTGCTTTTTGAACCCTTCATAAATGAGCGGCGGAGACCTGGCATCCTGGGATCAAAGCTTCCGCCGTGCAGGAAGGGGTCGGGGAGCGGCTGTGACTCCTGTCCAAGCGTCAGACCCCTGGGGACACTGCAGGACATTTGACTTAGTCCAGCAATGTCTCTGGCGGTCACTGCTTTTGAAGAGGACTTTGTAGGCTGTCCCTGAAGCCAGTAAGGTGAAGGCTGGAGGAAAGACCCCCCAGAAGGAAGTCCCTGCCCTGGTATGGAGGTGTTTCAGGAAAGGTGCTGTTTTCTGTTGTCCTGTGGTGACAGTTGTCCCTGGCCCTTGCTAGGCCAGTCAGTGTTGGGCTTTCGGGAAGTGGGCGTCCCTCAGCACTAGAATCTAGGGGAGTTGGGTGCTGGTGGCAAAGCAGCTTATCTGCTTGTCACTGGTGCCAGAAGCTTCCTCGGCGGTGGCAGTATGTATAACTTTGGAAACATTTTCAACTTTGAATGACAGCTTATTTTTATATTCCACTTTGTCTTTGTTGGAGATTCAGGTTGGAGTGGCTTTTGAGTGAGGGGCTGTCCTTGTTCGTCTGGAGCCTGTTCCCATTACTGTGATTGGGTAGGGAGCCCTCAAGGGGGAGAGATAGCCTACAAGCTCAGGGCTGCCCTTTTAGGGAGACAAAGCCTTCTGGGCTTGGAGATCTGGGGAGTCCTCTGGTTGCCACATTGGGATCCTCCAGGGCCGAATAATGTTCATTTATTCTTCTGTTTAATTTTGCTTCTAGAGAATGAGAGACAAGGACTTTGATATCTAATACGTGGGTCCCTGGCATTAGTCACCAATAAAGAAAAAAAAAGAGTAGAAACAGCACACGTGTTTATGGGCAGATAATAAACCATGGTACATTCAAGCGACAGAATACTTCCTGTCTTAGGAGTGGAATTAACGTAATGCCGCAAGAGTGAACTTGAAAGCATTATGCTGAGTGGAATAAACCAGGTAAGAGCTGGCCAGGTCTGCCCGTGAGGCCCAGGGATGGCCAGAGGGATGGGCAGCAGAGCTAGCCAGAGGGAGGGACAGTCGGCAGAGCTAGCCAGAGGGAGGGATGGGCAGCAGAGCTAGCCAGAGGGAGGGACGGGCGGCAGAGCTAGCCAGAGGGAGGGACGGGCGGCAGAGCTAGCCAGAGGGAGGGACGGGCGGCAGAGCTAGCCAGAGGAAGGGACGGGCGGCAGAGCTAGCCAGAGGGAGGGATCAGCAGCAGAACAGCAGCTCCTTGGCTGAGAGGAAGGAGGGGAGGGTGTTGAATGATCAAGTTCCTGTTTGGGATGACAGTTTCTGCACCTGGATAATGGTTACACAGCACCATGAACAGAGAATGCCCATGAATTAGACACAGTTAAATTGGTTAAAAGTGGGGAACTTTATGTTACGGATATCTACCACAGTGAAAACATTCTGGGGTGGAGGACAAGCCCCAAAGCAATTCTAGCGTCAGGTCCACAGTGGCTTCCAGAGTGTGAGACGGTAGACGTTAGCGCTGCTCTGATTCAGTGTTCGTCCTCTCGGTTCCCCACCAGGAAACTGAGAAAGCATGGAGCTTTTAGTTTGTTTTATTATACATGCAAAATAAAAAATTTCACTTTTATAGTATCTTTAACCTTAGGACTAAAATAAATTGGAAGTTAGTTTTCATTTTTTTTTTTTCAGCATTCACTAAGCAACTTCTTAGGGCTGGGAGCTGTCTCTGGGACTGTGGACAGCACAGACAGGCAGAACTTGCAAAGGATAAGATGCCTTCCTGCTGTACTGCTGCCTCCCAGAAGCAGAATGGGGCCGAAAACACTAAGATTATTTGAGACAGTCGGTGCTCTGAGGGTCTGTAGGGCGTGTGCTGGCATGAGCGCATCTTTGAAGTCATCAGGGAACGTCTCCAGGGTGCATTTGAGCTGAAAACTTGAACCACAAGAAAGCTGGTGTGCCGTGGTCAGTGGGCACAGGTTCGCAGTGGAGACACAGTGAAAGCAGAGGTAGGCCACGGGGGCCAATAAGCTGGGCTTATTGGTCTAGGGGGTCACAGCAGAAGGATGTCACCTTCATCAATGCCTTAGGAACCAAAAGAAGGATGGGTTTTCCTCAAGTGCAGGAAGAAACCAATGTTAATCTGTTTGAAAATCATCCAGAAGAGGCTGCTGTGGGATGGGGTGAGTGGGATGAGGA
Organism: Dicrostonyx torquatus; assembly: GCA_028555095.1. Taxonomy (NCBI): domain Eukaryota; kingdom Metazoa; phylum Chordata; class Mammalia; order Rodentia; family Cricetidae; genus Dicrostonyx; species Dicrostonyx torquatus. The sequence continues at coordinate 3,338,947 of JAQHUG010000085.1, forward strand.
GGAGGGCTGAGGTCTGGTCCATGAGGAGAAGCGAATGCCCATAGCCACAGGGACCC
>JAQHUG010000085.1:3365718-3376207 GCA_028555095.1 Dicrostonyx torquatus
TGTGTGTGTGTGTGTATGTGTGTGTGTGTGTGTGTGTGTGTATTAGGGTAAAGGTAAAAGCCCAGAGGCAAAGGGTAGTTGAGATAATTTAAGAAAATCTGGCTAAAAATAAGCCAAGCTAAGGATGGGCACTTACAAGTAAAAGTAAGCCTCTGTGTGAGATTCATTGGGGAGCTGTTTTTGTTGTGTATAGCTCTACTATGTTAAAGATAAAACATTTCTTTTTAGCTAGACAGAAAGGGAGAAACTTGTGGGCTATTGTTTTATGATGTGTTACATTTTGCTTGCGCTGTGGGACGTTTGCTTTAATGATGCAGGGATGTGCTGCATCCTTTCGTGTTCCATTTGTTTAACTCTGTGACGCTGTGATTCTTTGCCTGTCTAAAACACCTGCTGGTAATAGAGTTGAATGATCGACAGTGAGACAGGAGAGAGAGTAGGCGGGGCTGACAGGTACAGTGAATGAACAGGAGAAATCTGGAAGAAGAGGGGGAAGGAGAAAGGTGGAACAAGAAAAGGAGGTTGTCAGGGTCCAGCCACCCAGTCATGGTGGAAGCAGATCGATTCCACCTCTCGGTTACTGTGAGTAATTTTGCAGTAAACTAGAGGTACGTGGTGTAGGAGGTTCTTCTGTCTATGTGTTGCTTTCATTGGTTGAATAAAGAAACTGCCTTGGCCTTTTGATAGGGCAGAACTTAGGTAGGCAGAGTAGACAGAACTGAATGCTGGGAAGAAGGGCAGATGGAGAGCCCCCATGGAGCTGCCAGGGACAGACATGCCAAATCTTTCCCGGTAGGCCACTGCCCTGTGGTTATATACAGATTATCAGAAATGGGTTAAATCAAGATCTGAGAGTTAGCCAACAAGAGGCTAGAGATAATGGGCCAGGCAGTGATTTAATTAATACAATTTCTGTGTGATGATTTCGGGTGTAAGCTAGCCGGGCAGCCGGGACAAAAAGCAGGCCCGCCCCTCCTGTTACAGGTGCAGGTGTCTCTTCAATGCACTGCTTTCATTTTCTTTGACTAATTACCCAATAGTGGATTTTGAGGCTTAGCTGGTTGCTATTTTTACTATTATGGAAAACTGCCCCCCCAAGAGTTTTCTGTAATAAATTACTGGTCTACCTCCTCCTCAACAGCGTGTGAGGCTTCCTTCTCCCCACAGCCTGGCCAACACTTGTCATCTTCCTTGGTAGCAGCCACTGTCTAACAGACGGGAGGTGATGCTCCTTGTGGTTCGATTTGCGCTTCCTTTAGGATTAGTCAATGCTAAGCGTGGCTTTGCACGCCCATGTGACGTTGTTGTCTCCTTTAGGGAAATGTCAATCTAGTTGCTTCATCGTTTTTCATATTTTTTATTATGCGTGTATGTGTGAGTGCTGGTGCCCAAGAGGGTCTTTGAGGGCCCTGGATCCCCTGGAGCTGGGGCTGACGCAGGTGCTGGGAACCAAACCATCGTCCCCTGCAAGAGCAGCAAGCGTCCCTGACCTCCGAGCCATCTTTCTAGCTTCTTCGTCCAGGTTCGAAATCCAGTTGTTCTTATTATGTAAGATATCTTTGCACGTTAACTTTGTTGGATATATGGTTTGCAGATATTCTCCCATTTGTCATTCATTCTTTTGCCATTTAATTGCTTTCTTTATGCTGTGAAGAATATAGTGCTTTTTTTTTCCCCCTGAGAGATAATCTCTCCATAGCTCAGGCTGGCTTCGACCGTCTGCTGGGATTACAGGCACACACCTTCACACCTTATTAAAAAGGCTTTGCAGGGCAAACTGAAGCTGATCTCCACAGAGGTGGGAAGCCAGCACACCTGAAACTATGTGGATCCACTAGAAGGAAGGCAATACTGACAGCCAGGCAATGTGAAGGACACCTTAGCTCCTTCCCTCTTTCTGCAGCAATCCCGAGCTGTGTTCAGCTGTCGAACTGAGTAAACAGCCCAAGAATGTTGGGTTTTCCTTTAGAAACTATTTCACTTTCAGTCAGACAAGACCACTTCAGCCACACAATGTTTTGCTACTACTGCGTAGTTCAATCTTATTCAATCTTTGTAAACACATGCACACACCCATGCACACACACACATGCACGCACACATCACATGCACACCACACCCACCACACACATGCACACACACATGCATGCACACACCACATGCACACCACACACATGCACGCACACACACACACACACAAGCACACCCACCCACCACAATGCATACACACACACATGCACACATACACATGTCCACACACACAAGCACACTCCCCCACCACAATGCATACACATGCACACACACACACACACACGCACACACGCACACACACATGCACGCACACACACACACGCACGCACGCACACACACGCACATACACATGGGGGAGGTGTGTTCTTTGGTATATATTTCACTCAATCTCCCTCTGATATGAGCTCCCTATGCTCTATGCTGTGAGCTTCCCAGGGGCAGAGCCTGGTTTCCCTGTGTCACCCCCACTGGCTGGTTGACACCAGCTCCTGAGAGGGGGTACACATACAAATTCTTGCCTGCGGTAAGTGCTCAGCACCTCTCTGGTGTCTAAGGGTTAAGGTTCCTGTGCCTGACTTGAGGCTGGCATGGGCGGGGAGGTGGGTAGGGGGTGGGGGTGGGGGTGGGGGGTGGAGGGGGGGCGGGAGCGGTGCTCAGTCAGACCGGAAGTTCAGGGCTCACAGTCTGCGACTTCCTTTTCCTAAAACTGAAATCTGTGAGAAGCAACTTAACCAACAGTGGAATTTCAGCTCTTGCTGGTGCCGCGGGGCGGCGGGGAGCCGGTCCTATGGTGCTCCTGATGCAGACGGTCTTCTCTTGGTTATGCAAGTTTCTGAGGGGCTGCCAGCATTCTCAGCTGACTCGGACAGCCATGGAAATCCCCTGCATCTCCCCAGCCGAGTCCTGGGTCCTCTCCTCTAAGAGGGAAGTCCTCATTTGCTGTTGGACTGGCAGTTTTGGCCGGGAACCCTACCTTAAGGGAGGCGAAAATGCTGCCACAGACGAGGTTCCGTTAGCAGGTGTCTCATTCATCCGTGGGCTCCCTCCGTTTTCCAGGACTCTGTATTTCTGCTCTTTCTGGGTTATTTTCCCTGTGCTGTTCCCGCTGATTCTCTGGGAAGTGACACTCCTTGCTCTATGACAGTCACTGGCTTTTCTCGAGAGAAATGAGTCATTTACTTGGTGGAAGAAAACTGTCCTAATTCATGCTAAATATGAGTGTCTTGAAAGTCTGATTATAACCGCATTCATTTTGCTGTTAATTTGTGTGGGCTTCGTTTGTTTTGTTTTGGAAAGAGTCTCAGGCAGTCGAGGCTAGCTTCAAACTCCCGCTCTTCCTGCCTTCATCTCCCAAGTGCTGGGACCCCGCGTGTGAGCCACCACACTTGGCCACGGGAGTTCTCCCATAATCCAGTTCTGTAAGCAGCCTTTCACTCTATAGTCTCTCCAAGCCCCTCAAGAGTCAAATGATGGACGGGAGAGTCCTGGCTCACTGGTCTGCACCGCAGATGCCCTCAGAGAGGCGCCGTGTGGAATAGACATGGGGGTGTGGGTCTTGAGAGAGGGGAGATGCTGATATTGTTCCCTGGTAATCTTCCTGGCAATCAGCTTTTTGAGGAAAAGGTGGGTCCAAACTTAGCCCTGCCCCTGCCCCCATTCACATTGCTGAAGTTCTCTATAGTTTATCCCTTGCCAGCTTTGGAACTGTGTAGTTTCATGAGTCTAAGTGTTCCTCTGCCAACTGCAATCCCCTTTCCCTGCTCATTCACCCCAACTATATTCTTTTATTATTATTATTATTACTCTTTTGCCTGGTGTTTTCTGCATAAGCATGGTCAGGCAGCTTTGTTTTCCCACAAAATAATCGTATTTTTCACTGTTCTTAAGAGCCCACCTCACGCCCAGCACTCACAAGCATCAGACACCATTTGTGCCCCGTGCACACTTCCTTTCACACTCACAAGCATCAGACACCATTTTTGCCCTGTGCACACTTCCTTTCACACTCACAAGCATCAGACACTATTTGTGCCTGTGCACACTTTCTTTCACACTCACAAGCATCAGACACCATTTGTGCCCTTCACACACTTCCTTTCACACTCACAAGCATTAGGCAGCATTTTTGCCCTGTGCACACTTCCTTTCACACTCAGAAGCATCAGGCACCATTTGTGCCCTGTACACACTTCCTTTCACACTCACAAGCATCAGGCACCATTTGTGCCCTGTGCACACTTCCTTTCACACTCACAAGCATCAGACACCATTTATGCTCTGCACACACTTCCTTTCACACTTAGAGGCACCAGGCACCATTTGTGCCCTGTGCACACTTCCTTTCACACTCAGAAGCATCAGACACCATTTGTGCCCTGTGCACACTTCCTTTCACACAAGCATCAGGCACCATTTGTGCCCTGCACACACTTCCTTTCACACTCAGAAGCATCAGGCATCATTTATGCCCTGTACACACTTCCTTTCACACTTAGAGGCATCAGGCGCCATTTGTGCCCTGTGCACACTGCCTTTCACACTCACAAGCATTAGGCACCATTTGTGCCCTGCACACACTTTCTTTCACACTTTGCACAGTGAGAATGACTTGGTCGAAATTTCACAGCTAGCAAGATAGCTGAGAGTCTTTAGTAATTAATTTTTTTAATAATAATAATAATAACAATAATAATAATAATAATAATTTCAGCCCTGCTTCTCGGCTTCCCTTTAAACGGCCAGATGCATCTCCAAACCCCCTTAGAATATTATTGTTATTTTGTAGCAGAGTGATGGTGTGTTCTAGCCTTTACTCAGTCTGCACCACTTAACCGCAGGGGTAGGACTCAACCCTTTTGCTCCCGGGACGTGCCCAGGGATGGTGAAACAGTAGTGTTGAGCAGGCCACATTTAGCAGACTCTGCTACCTGCTCAGAGCGGAATCTGGAAACAGAAGACTGACAAGGATTGCGTGGTTCCTTTCCCCATCATTTTTATCCCAACCCTTCAACAGTCTGGCTGGATGACCTGCAAACCGGAGATAAGACTGATTTGAACTGTAAAGCCTTTCTTGAAAACACTGGCTAACCTTGGCATTTGCTCTGTTCTGGGCCTCGTATCGTGGACAAGGGTGATTCCCACCTTCCCCACGTGAAAGCAGAGTCTTGTTGGTGTAGGAGGGTCCTTCTGTATTTCTGTTCCTTTCATTGGTTAATAGAGTAACTGCCTTGGCTCTTTGATAGGGCAAAATCTTAGATAGGCAGGGAGGACAGAACGGGATTCTGGGATAGGGAAGGCTCAGAGAGAGCTGCCATGAAGCCGCCAGGGTCAGACATGCTGAATGATTCTCGGTAAGACAACTACCTCGTGGTGACTTACAGACTATTAAAAATGGGTTGAAATAAGATGTGAGAGTTAGCCAAGAAAAGGCTAGAGATAATGGGCCAGGCAGTAAGTTAAATGAATATAGTTTTCTTGTGGTTATTTTGGATATAAGACCAGAGAGGATGTAGAGCAGCTGTAAGTCCTTTAGAGCCAGTGTAGAGAACTTGTATCTTAGATCACAATGAAGACTCATGACCTGCAGGCCAAGGATGATGACGATGACAGCTCACCATTATTGAGCGCCTTCTGCATACCCAGCATTTTTGTGGAGCACACTGCATGCATAACTTGATTTAAACCCACCTGTTATTGGAGTGGAATCTCATACTTGAGTCATTATTCAGTTATCAGTGACTTCTATCTTAGGCCTAAAATCATAAATGACGTTGTTCCAGGCAGAGTTTATGGCTTGGAGGTGTTCATTTGTGACAACCGAAGGTGAATTGTGAAAATGTATTGGGCAATATTTCTGTAAAGAGAACTCATAGCAAAACGGGAAGATACTCACACACTCTAAGAACCTCGGCCTGTTGAACTGCCCGAGTGTGTGGCTGTGTGGGTCGTCTGACTGAGTGGATTATGAGGGCTGCGACACTGGTCTCGGGAGTGTCAGTGATGTGTACGTGTGCGTGTGCAGGCTCTTCGATCACACGGGAGAGCCAGACCTAGACAAGTTCCTAAACTCTCTGAGCATCCTTGGCTAAAAGGAAGATAGTCCCTCTCTTACATAACTGTTGAAGAATGTCACAAACACAAAAGGAGAAAAAAAAGTAGATTTTAGCTCATGATGGGGTCAGTGGGAGCCACTCCCCACTCAGGATCCATTTCTGAAACTTTGCAGGTTTTTCAAGTCCGTTGCCTTCTCTTCTCTCCCTCATGTTATGTGTGGCTCCATTTTCTACGTGTCTGGACTTACATATGTGTGTTATATTGTATGTATATATATGTATATATATAATATCCCAATGTATTTAATGAACAGCTGTTACTCACAGTTTTGTCTTTTTTTTTCTGAGAAAAATGTTATTGGCCTTTGGATAAAATTTATCTGCCTGGAAGGATGATCCCATCATACTTCTGCTGGAGCCAGCGCATGGTTTCGTCTTTGCTGACTCTGTGTTTGGCCCCAATGCAGCCTGTCCTGTGCTTCTTGTCTGCGATGCTGAGACCTGGCTGCCCAGCACCACATAAAAGTCCAGGCCGTAGATCCCAATGCTTGGGTCATATCTGATGCCCAGGTCAATGAGCTCTTGAATCCCAGAGCCGGAGTTCCCAGTATCTGAGTTGTTTTCCCATAACCCATACACCCGCACCTTCAGGCCTTTCTCAGAATTTCTTCTGCCTTGGCTCCATGGACGGTGCAGCGAACAACAATCTTTTCATCTCCAACACCTTGGCTGGCCGGGCCAGCCTGTCCCCGCTCTCCCCAACACAGATTGAGGCAGAGCTTACGGATGCGAAGTTCCCGCACGGGGTTCTCCTTTTCACCTTGACCTTGTGACATGATGGAGGGCAGGAAGAGCTGCTCACAGATTTTAGGGCTAGCATGAGGAGATAGACATCGCTGCCTGTGGCATGCTGTGAACTTACATAAGCATCAGGCTAGCCACAGAGGAGAGCGCAGGATGAAGAGTAAGGAAAGTGGAGAAGGAGGATCCAGAGCTGTCTGTGGCAAGGGGTGGGGGGCTGGCAGAGTTGGGGTCAGTGGTGGGGGTGATGGTGGAGAGTTGCTGATGAGGGCAGAGCTGGTACGGATGGTGGCAGAAGGGAAGGTAGGGATGAGGGTGGTGGAGGAGAGAGCAGCGGAAGTGATGGCGGTGATGACGATGATGGTGGAGTCGAGGGAGGTAATGACGGTGGTGAAGGTACCTGTGATGGTAACGAGGCACATCGAGGGGCGGGGAGGGTAGAACTGATGCCAGTGATGGAGAAAACAGGTGGAGATGATAGACGATATGCACGTGTGTGTAGGGAGGGGTTGAAGGTACACACTGTAATGATGACGTGACTGAGACAGAGTGGTAGAAAATACGAGGTTGTCAAGGAGAGCAAGTACGCACGGGTAATGAGCAGAGAGTGCAGAGGCAGCCATTATTGAGGCAGGAAGAAAGGGTGGGTGTGGGCAGTTCCTTAGAGAATCGAAATGGCTTCTTTGAATGGCTTTAAACTTTTCTGAGATGCAAAGGGAAAGCTCCCAGAGAGGGTCCCTGGGAGGTGTAGCCTGCCTGTGGTTCCCAGAGGGGGTTCCTGGGAGGTGTAGCCTGCCTGTGGTTCCCAGAGAGGGTCCCTGGAGGTGTAGCCTGCCTGTGGTTCCCAGAGAGGGTCCCCAGGAGGTGTAGCCTGCCTGTGGTTCCCAGAGAGGGTTCCTGGGAGGTGTCGCCTGCCTGTGGTTCCCAGAGAGGGTCCCCGGGAGGTGTAGCCTGCCTGTGGTTCCCAGAGAGGGTCCCCGGGAGGTATAGTCTGCCTGTGGTTCCCAGAGAGGGTTCCCGGGAGGTGTAGCCTGCCTGTGGTTCCCAGAGAGGGTCCCTGGAGGTGTAGCCTGCCTGTGGTTCCCAGAGAGGGTCCCCGGGGGGGTGTACTCTGCCTGTGGTTCCCAGAGAGGGTCCCCAGGAGGTGTAACCTGCTGTGGTTCCCAGAGAGGGTCCCTGGAGGTGTAGCCTGCCTGTGGTTCCCAGAGAGGGTTCCCGGGAGGTGTAACCTGCCTCTGGTTCCCAGAGANGAGAGGGTCCCTGGAGGTGTAGCCTGCCTGTGGTTCCCAGAGAGGGTCCCCGGGAGGTGTAACCTGCCTCTGGTTCCCAGAGAGGGTTCCTGGGAGGTGTAGCCTGCCTGTGGTTCCCAGAGAGGGTCCCTGGAGGTGTAGCCTGCCTGTGGTTCCCAGAGAGGGTTCCCGGGAGGTGTAACCTGCCTCTGGTTCCCAGAGAGGGTTCCTGGGAGGTGTAGTCTGCCTGTGGTTCCCAGAAGGGGCTCCCGGGAGGTGTAGTCTGCCTGTGGTTCCCAGAGAGGGTCCCCAGGAGGTGTAACCTGCCTCTGGTTCCCAGAGAGGGTTCCTGGGAGGTGTAGCCTGCCTGTGGTTCCCAGAGAGGGTCCCTGGAGATGTAGCCTGCCTGTGGTTCCCAGAGAGGGTCCCTGAAGGTGTAGCCTGCCTGTGGTTCCCAGAGGGGGTCCCTGGGAGTTGTAGCCTGCCTGTGGTTCCCAGAGAGGGTCCCTGGGAGGTAAAGCCTGCCTGTGGTTCCCAGAGAGGGTCCCCAGGAGGTAAAGCCTGCCTGTGGTTGGAAGGACGTGGAGCAAGCTTGAGATGCCATTGTGGAGAAGGCAGGGGTGTCTGAAGAAACAGAGTGAGGCGCTTGGGTAACTTGGAGGCAGTAGGGTCTTCCTCTGAGTAGAGAGTAGAGAGGTATTCCAGGCCAAGGGGACCTCCCAGGGACACAAGGAAGAGAGTGGCGACTGTGGAGTATACAGGTTTTGAAGTGACAAGTTGATGTGGCAATAGGGATGACTATGTCTGGGCTTCACTGGGTAACTCGCCCACTACTCATGGGCAGTCAGCATTTGTGCTCAGAACAGCTCATGGCTGCACCAAAGCTGGGCTTTCCCCCTATAAGAGGGGGACAAAATCCATCTTATAGTCTAATTGGAAGTGTTGGGAGCAGCTATGACTCTCCATCTAACACTGAGAGGCTTGGAAACCAAAGAATCTGCTGACCCATCCACCTGAGAGCTTCAATTAACATCAAGGACTTGTGTGAGGAGTTAGCGAATGGGCTGAGGAAGAAGGGAAGATTGACAGGGGCTAGGGAAGCCCCATACTACTGGGACACATTCGTATCCATATTGTAGAAAGGAGTCTGCATGTGCATGTTATTTTTAAATTGTTTTTTACTGAGCTATATACTTTTCTCTGCTCCCCTTCCTTCCTCCCCCTTCCCCTTCAGCCCTCATCCATGATCCCCGTGCTCCCAGGAGATCTTGTCTTTTTCTACTTCCTATGTAGTATAGATCTTTGTTGTCTAGGTTCTCTGTAATTATGAATTGTAGGTTTGTTTTTCCTTGCTTTTTGTCTAAAAGCCACATATGAGAGAGTACATATTATATTTGTCTTTCTGAGTCTGGGTTTCCCCACTCAAGGTGATGTTTTCTAGATCCATCCATTTGCCTGCAAATTTCAAGATGTCATTATTTTTTTCTGCGGTGTAGTACTCTATTGTATAAATGTACCACATTTTCCTTATCCATTCTTCAGTTGAGGGGCATTTAGGTTGTTTCCAGGTTCTGGCTATGACAAACAAAGCTGCTGTGAACATAGTTGAGCACATGTCCTTGTGGCACGATTGAGCATCCTTTGGGTATATATCCAAAAGTGGTATTGCTGGGTCTTGAGGTTGGACATGTTATTAATAGCTTATCATGAATACACGGTGACTGGCTTGCTTGTTCTAACTCAGTGCGTACTAGAGAAGTGCATGGCAGACACTGGCTGCTATTAACCAGACTCAACAGAGCCCTAGTGTCCAGAGACAGGTAAGTGCACGGTGTGGTCAGGGTCATAGCCCTGTTGTCACAAGTCTCACAGACATGTCTGACCACCCTGGTAGAGAGGCAAGACTGAGCTCTGACTGGCTATCCTTTCCATTCCCAGTAGTGCCTGCTGGCTGGAGGTGGGTTATAAGGTGTTCTGTTTCCGGAAGTGTTAATCTGCTGCCTTCCGCTGGCTCTCCGAACCAAGCGTCACTTGAATATCTGTGTCTCTGCTCAGATGTTTGCAATGACAGGCGGTGTGAGCTCTGGAGTCTAGTCATCTATTTTGGTGGATCTCCAGGCTGTCACTGAATTAATGAGGAGTCCAGGATGCTGAGCTGCCCTGCCCCCTTTAATCTCACTCTCTCTTCTGCGGCTCCTAACAATCTCTCAGTCTTTCACTTAGCCAGTTCAACCAATGCTCCTTCTGGGTTTATGCGTGAGTTTTAGCTCCTCTGGCTTGAAAGTGCTTTTGGTGATTTCTTCCCCCATCTGGAAACCGTTTCCCCCACTCCTTTCTGGGATAAAGCCTGTTTAGTCTTGTGGGCTCTGATATCCA
>JAQHUG010000085.1:3387388-3398098 GCA_028555095.1 Dicrostonyx torquatus
GGGGCGGGGCGGGGCTATGTCATACAAATTGGGACCAGAGGCTGATGTGGGCGTGGCTCCAGGTCAAGAGGAAGTTCTGAAGAGCTCTGGGTAAGGATTTTTATGATACATCTGGTCTGACAATTTAGCTGAGTTCAGCACTCTAGGGCAAAAACTAGCAGGAAGGAGATATTCTGCAGGGCACTTACCCTCTTTGGTTAGTGGATTATTGCAACAATGAGACCCCAAGGAACTGGAATTCCCCACTGGCAGAAGTTAAAATTTTTGTCAGCCCACCATGGGGGAGAGACTGGAAGCCTGGGTAATGACAGCTGGATGACCTGGGGTACCACACCTTGACCAAGACTGCTTATGGATACTACTTACCATACCTATACTTAAAACCTGTGACAGGATGGCGGGCTTAGGATGGGGTGTCATGCACCCCTTTAGCCATCTTCCTGATGTGGCTACATCGAATAATTACTTTTTAAACACGACAATCCTCTCTGGAGCAGCCTTGGAGATGTGTGTTTTGTTGGTGATTGGCACCTGCCAGTGCAGCTAAGAGCCAAGGCTCACCATCACCGTAGGATCTGCTAACACTGCACAGATGTTGCTGCAAGGAATTTGTGGATAGATGAACGGCTTTGTTTGTTTGTTTTGAGGCAGCATCTCATGTAGCCCAGGCTGGCCTAACACTCCCTGCACCCCTCCTTCCTTGCTTCCCAAATCACGGTATTGTTGGTGTGAGCCTCCACACCAGGCAGAAATCAATGGCTCTTCTCAGCCTCGCTTTCAGGACCACAGAGCAGCAAACTCAGTTAACCTAGGAGGTTCCATGAGAGGAGAAGGAGGAAGAGCAGTTAGCAAGCAGGGCTAGAGATGGCTGCTCAGCTGTCTGGGAAATCCAGAGGAAGGAAGGCAGCTGCTGCCGAGCCGGGAGGCTTAGTCACATGGTCAACATAGAGGACCAGACTTTGCAGAACACAGATCACTCTCAGGTTTGCACTGCTCCTTACTGATGGAGTTTCACTGAATTTCGAAGGGAGGCGTCAGAAAATGATACTTCACAAGAAGCCAGTTTGGAATTCAGACTTACCAACTTTTGGGACAGCAAATGTGGGAGGGGCTTTCCCCTGAGTCTTCTTAGCCACACAACATCCGGATCTGTCAAAGAGAAACTTTATTGTCACTGACTCTTTTGAAGACTAAACTCACCAGGCAAACCAAACCATCTAGAGCCTAGTAGTCCCTTCTCCGGGTGCATTCTCTCCCCTAGAAGCGCATCACTCTCAGATACATCCTCTCTCCCGTGAAGAGATTTTTTTTTTTTTCTCGATATAGGGTTTCTCTTTGAAATAGCCCTCACTGTCCTGGAACTTGCTTTGTAGGCCAGGCTGGCCGTGAACTCACAGAGATCCACCTGCCTCTGTCTCCTTGAGTCCTGGGATCACAGCTGTGTACCTCCACCTCTGGCATGAAGAGATTCTTAAAGCACCAGCACACTGGTCCTTCTTTGAGTCTCCTTGTCGTGTGTGTGTGTGTGTGTGTGTGTGTGTGTGTGTGTGTGTGAAGAAATCGCCTTTTCTCTTTTTCCAGTTTCTTTCAGCAGGTTCAAGGATGTAACTTTCAAAGAGAGGGACAGAGACGCAGAGGCACACAAACAGAGATACACACAGAGAGACACAGAGAGGGTGTGTGTAACTCTCTAAAGAGCCTCAAGAAGGATGAGAGATGTGGAACCCAGGATGGAAGAGAACCTTCTGATTAAGGAAACATTCTGGCTTCAAACCTCGCGGACATTTACAGGACATTTCCTTAGGTAAACAGGAGTAAGGTGTCTGCACCCACAGACACTCAGGGAGGTATATTAACTCGCGTAAAATTAGGAGGTTTTCCCTTTATAATTATTTCTTGCTGGGGAAGATGGAGCCACAGCTTAGTCATGAAGCAAACCAATCAATCTAGGGCTGTTTTTAGAATCATTTTGAGATGCAAATATGGGCTACAAAAAGGGAAGTACTTAGCTTTAAAGTCGCAGGTAGAAGTGAGAACCCGGAATCTTCCTGCGGGGAGGAAGAATGAGGGACTGACTGGTTGGGGCTTGAGGAAAGAAAGGAATCTGGGCTGTCTTTATCCTTTTACGTCCTGGAGGACACACGCATGCGCCAGTCTGGAAGGCGACTAGAAGACTATTCTAACAGGTGTCTCATAGAAACGGATGCTAGAGATATGCTGGCAGGGGAACAAAGTGTTGAAAAGAGCGAGAAAGAAACAATACTCCTGTGCCCAACTTGCAGCTTTGGAGAGTGGAGAGAAATCACAAAATGAGTTTCAAAGGCTGTGTTCGAGGGCAAGCAAGGTGCGGTTTTGTGACTGACTGGCAGCCCTGGCTAGCTAGCCTCCCGAACCTCACTAAGCCACTTCAGCGATTAAGAATTGACACAACGGGAAGGCGACTGAAAAGAGGGGTGCATGACACCCCATCCTAAATCCATCATCCTGCGGCGGGTTTAAGCTATGTATGGCAGGAAGTGTCCATAAGAAGGCAGTCTTGTCAAGGTGTGGTACCCGCAGCCATCCAGCCATCTGATTGTCCAGGCTTTCAGGCCCTCTGCCACAGTGAACTGACAAAAGCTGTGATTGGCAGGCGGTTGCAATCTTTAACTTCTCCCAGCCGGAGACACCTGGGGGAAATTCCAATTCCTTGGGGCTTCATTGTTGCAATAATAGATTAACCAAAGGGAGAGTGTAAGTGTCCCATTAGAGTATCTCCTTCCTGCTAGAATTCTTGCAGTAGTGTGTGTGTGTGCAATTCAACTAAAGTGCCACTTGCCACGCAGCTTTCTCTTTGGTTACCCTTAGCTGCCCAGTCTAGGGGAAATCCCACACGGAGTCACTGATTTCCTGCCCTGCGGCTCCAGCCAAGCTCTGGTGCCTGGCTTAGCTCCTCGTGCAGACCCCTGTAGGCGGCGCCAACCGCACGGGGCGGTGCTGGCGACCGGGAAGTTCGAGCCCTGGGCTGAGGACGTCCCCTTCCCTCACTTCCCGGTCCTCGGTCCTTGCCACCCGGGGGCCCAGACAACCGGAGGGCGGGCGCGGGCGAGAAGCGGCGGTGGAGGTCCTCCAGGTAGGTCGGTCGCTCACGTTGCAGGGTCCCTGCACCCCTTCGAGGGCAACAAGGGCCAGGGGCGATGTGACAGACGCTGGGAGCTCCGCGGCGCGGGGACCCGGTTCCCACCGTCGTGCACCTGCGCCCCCAGCCGTGCGGGTCAGCTTTGGAGACAGAAGTTTCTAGTTGTGATCGCTGCGGGAAGTGGGATACCCAGAGAGGGCAGGAGCACCGTCGAGTGGCAGCGACAGAGCAGCCCGGAGCCCGCGGCTGTGGGACGGGCTGTCCTGTCAGCCTCTCTAGCTCCGGGGTCGCCGAAGCGAAGGGAGCATCTGCAGTGCCCCCGAGCCCTAGAACTCTCGGTGACCATGGCGCTGCCCCAGCTTTACAGGAAAGGACTGCCCTCCAGCCCAGCCCTCTGGCTTGGAGCCCTGTGCAGAGTCGGTCATGACAGTCACTTGCAGGGGGTGTGTCCGCAATCACTGTTTCGGACTAGGAAGCAGGGAAGGTTGTTTTGCAACCTAGAAGGGGGAAAGATGTCGCGTGAGGCGGTGCAGACTATTTCTTTCTAACTGAAATGTTGCTTCTTTGGGTGGTGTGGGAGGTGGGGGCTTCACGTCTCTGTGTTCCTTCATCTCTGGAGCATCCAAGTTGAATCTCTGGTCAAAAAACAACTCACCGAAACTGCATGCAAACAGAGCGTGTGGACTCTCCGAGGGTCCCCTTATGGCTTCCTCAGTTCCATAAAAGGGAACCTTGTGTTTACATCTAAGATGCCAGGAAAAGGCTTTTCTGTTTTCAAAAAGGAGAAATTACTTCAGGTGTAAACCGCTTAGCTTGCTGGGACGATTTTGATTTGACTTAAGGTCTTGCCTCTGCTACTGATTCTTTAGCAAAGAACAAACGGTGGGTGGGTGGGGGACTCGTCTTAAAGACACACACACACACACACACACACACACACGCCGCCAAGGGAAATGGCGAACGTCGTGGCTATTGTAAAATCTCACCATATTCTGAGTTTCTTTCTGTTCCAAGAACAGAATAGAATACTTACGCCTCAAGTTTTTGACTTTTGCCAAAATTGCCAGGTGTTGACAGTTTTTATTTTAGAAGTTTCTAAGCTATCGGTTAACCTTTTTGAACTTCTAAATTTATAAGCAAATTAACATTTGCCTGGATAAATGCCCGATGAGAAATCACCCCCCCCCGCGTTTAAAGAAGTCGAATTAAGAGAGAAGGCAAAAGGGGGAGGGGGTCAGAAAGTACACATGCAATGAGTGGAAACTCCAAAATGCTACTACATATCGAATAAGAGGAACCTCACTTAAATGACCGGATAGATAGTGTCAGAAGAGACTTAACATTTACTACTAGACGTTATCTGCTGGGCTTATCTTTTGAGGTGGTCTGCTCTGTTTTGGGCTGGCCTTGAACTCATCAAGGGACTTTAGATGGCTTTGAACTACTGCTCCCCCTGCCTCCACCTCCTGGAGCATTGGGGTCACGGTATGCACCACTGCATCCTGTGTACTCAGGGCTGGGGATCAAACAAAGGCATCTAGGTGTACTAGTAAAGCGCTCTACTGATGAGTTACATCCCAGGCCTGCCACCTGCTGCTTCTAAGAGATACGTTTCTTAAGGACGCTAAAAACCGAAAGGGAAAATGCACAGCCAGTTAAAAATGCACCAAAGGATGCCATAGGCTGGAGAGATGGATCAGCAGTAAAGCTCACTTGCTGCTCCTCCAGAGGACCTGGATTTAGTTCCCAGCACCCGCATGGCTATAGGGCATCTGATGCCTTCTTTCTGGTTCCTAGGGTACTGAACACACGCGGTGCACATGCATATATTCAGACAAAATATGCATACACAATCAAGTGGTGCCTGCCAGCAGGTCTCCAGAATCCACGGTAGAAAGAACAGGCTTCCTTACATTGTTCTCTGGCCATTGCTCCTATGTTGTGGTATATGTATGTCTCCCAAAATAAATAAGCGCAGAAAGGATTTTTGGAAAATTGTGGCGTTACTTAACCAGGCAAGTATAACAAATGGCACATGAGAACATGGAGCAGCTGCAGGGCCTAGGACCCACAAAGGCACCGGGAGAAAAGTGTGGGGCTTCTTTTCTGAACACATCAGCCGAGTGAAGCAAACCACCTCCTCTCCTTCACGTGTGGGTTTGGACACGGCTTTCTGGACTTCATGCTGCAGAAGGAGGTTCTGACGGTCTGAATGCCCCTCGTCTTGTCAAACCGCTGACTCCTTCTGCCTAGGGCTCCAAATCACCCTCTGTCTGCTACTAATAGGGGCAAGGCTGAATTAGGGGGCATTGGGACGTTTCTTTTGGTCAGAGAATGGGCTGTTTCTGGACCTGAATTTGGTTTATGGGCCCCGTGAGAGAGGTGGTTTAGTCCTGTGGGATCATGAACCAAGGGAGCAATGGATTCAAGGAAGAGACACGCTTGATGCAGCAAGCCGGAGGCATTAGAGAAACAGAAACCCATATGACCACTCTTGTTTAGCCCTCCCTCTGTTCGTTTGTTTAGTGTTCAACCCACATTTACTGAGTCCTGGTTGTTTTTTTTTTCTCCCTTAGGTGGTTGCGTTTTTTTGTTGTTGTTGTTGTTTTTTGTTTCTTCACTGGCAGACAAATATCTGCTAGCATTATTGTATATATCAGAAAATTAACTTTTAATCTTCATGCATGGCTTGCATTTGCTTGTACACATGCATTTGAGAGGGGGCCTTGCACGCGAGACGGGGAGCCGTGATGTGGCAACCAGCACGCTCATTCATCCGTGCTTCATTCATTTCCAGGTCACATCTTGGAGGATGCTCCGTGTTCTGGGGACCTTGTGGATCTTGATGGCCATGAAAGACCTCCCAAGGGAGGGCTGTTCTGCTCAGGCACCTCTGTCGTGTGACGCTGGTGTGTGTGATGGGCGTTCCAGGTCTTTCACCTCCATTCCCTCGGGACTCACAGCAGCCCTGAAGAGTCTTGACCTGTCTAACAATAAGATCACCTCCATTGGTCACGGTGACTTGCAGCGGTGTGTGAACCTCCAGACTCTGGTGCTGCACTCCAATGGGATCAACAGAATAGAGGAAGGTGCCTTTTCTTCCCTGAGCAGTCTTGAAATCTTAGACTTGTCCGATAACCGCCTATCCAACTTATCTTTCTCCTGGCTCAGGCCTCTTTCCTCTTTGAAATACTTAAACTTGCTAGAAAATCCTTACAGCACACTGGGGGAAACATCACTCTTCTCCAGCCTCACAAATTTACAGACTCTCAGGGTAGGAAACGTCGCCACCTTCAGTGGGATTAGGAGGATAGATTTTGCTGGACTGACTTCTCTTGACGAACTTGAGATCAAAGCGCTGAGTCTCCAGAATTATGACTCCCAAAGTCTGAAGTCGATTCAAAACATCCATCACCTGACCCTTCACCTGAGCCATTCTGATTTCCTCCTGGCGATTTTTGCGGACATCCTGAGTTCTGTGGTCTATTTAGAACTGAGAGATACCAGCGTGGCCAGCTTCCGCTTCTCAGAACTGTCCGCAGATGAAATAAAGTCGCCGATGAAAAACTTAGCATTCCGAAACGCAGATCTCACCGACGAAAGTTTTAACGAGCTTCTGAAGCTGCTGCGTTACACCCCGGACCTGTTGGAGGTAGAATTTGATGATTGTACCCTTGACGGAGTGGGCTACTTCCAGCCCTCTGAGTCAGACATCGTGAGAGAACTAGGCAAAGTAGAAACGCTGATAATACGGAGGTTGAATATCCCCAGATTCTACTCATTTTATGATCTGAGTACTGTGTACTCCCTCCTAGAGAAAGTTAAGCACATCACAGTACAGAACAGCAAGGTCTTTCTGGTCCCTTGTGAGTTTTCACAGCGTTTGAAAGCCTTAGAATTCTTGGACCTCAGCGAAAATCTGATGGTTGAAGAAAATCTGAGACACTCAGCCTGTGAGGATGGCTGGCCTTCTCTCCGAACTCTAATCCTGAGCCAGAATTATTTGAAATCAATAGAAAGAATTGGAGAGATTTTACTGACTCTGAAAAACCTGACTGCCCTTGACATCAGCCGGAACAGCTTCCGTCCTATGCCTGACACTTGTCAGTGGCCACAAAAGATGCTCTTCCTGAACTTGTCCAGTACAGGGATACAGGCTGTGAAGACGTGCATCCCGCAGACGCTGGAGGTGCTGGACGTCAGTAACAACAATCTCGACTCGTTTTCTTTGTTTTTGCCTCGGCTCCGAGAGCTCTATATTTCCAGAAACAAGCTGAAGACTCTCCCGGATGCCTCCTTGTTCCCCGCCTTACTGGTCATGAAGATCAGAGAGAATGCCATAAGCGCTTTTTCTAAAGACCAACTTAGTTCTTTCCCCAAATTGGTGACTCTGGAAGCAGGCGGCAACCACTTTGTCTGCTCCTGTGAACTCTTGTCCTTCACACGGGGGGAGCCAGCACTGGCCCAGGTCCTGCCCGACTGGCCAGACAGCTACCTGTGTGACTCTCCACTGCGCCTGCGCGGCCAGAGGGTTCAGGAAGCCCGGCCGTCAGTCTTGGAGTGTCACCAAGCTCTTCTAGTGTCTGGCATCTGCTGTGCCCTTCTCCTGTTGATCCTGCTCATAGGCGGCCTGTGCCACCATTTCCATGGGGTGTGGTACCTGAGAATGATGTGGGCATGGCTCCAGGCAAAAAGGAAGCCCAAGAAAGCTCCATGCAGGGACATTTGCTATGATGCCTTTGTTTCCTACAGCGAGCAGGATTCCTACTGGGTGGAGAACCTCATGGTTCAGCAGCTGGAGAACTCAGACCCACCTTTCAAGTTATGTCTCCACAAGCGGGACTTCGTTCCGGGCAAGTGGATCATTGACAACATCATCGACTCCATTGAGAAGAGCTACAAAACTGTGTTTGTTCTTTCTGAGAACTTCGTGCGGAGCGAGTGGTGCAAATACGAGCTGGACTTCTCCCACTTCCGGCTCTTCGATGAGAACAATGATGCTTGCATCCTCGTTTTGCTGGAGCCCATTGAGAAGAAAGCCATTCCCCAGCGCTTCTGCAAGCTCCGTAAAATCATGAACACCAAGACCTACCTGGAGTGGCCCCTGGATGAAGCCCAGCGGGAAGTGTTTTGGGCCAATCTGAGAACCGCAATAAAGTCCTAGGTTCTCTACCCAGTTCCGGTCTTGCCCTAAACCATGAACTGTAGCAAAGTTTATTCTGACGTAATTATTTAAGTACCATAGAATTGTATGTACCCTTGAGGATTTAAATATAACTGATAATTGTGAGCCTTATCTTGAATGCTGTTATATAAATATTTTATATTAGGAGAACGGTTTTTCTGTTTTTCTTTATTTTATAGATACCCAAGTTATCTCTCCATTATTGTTATCCGGATAACCTGTTTCCTTAGCATATCTGGAAATGGTACACAGACTAAGATTTAATGCTTGAGCGCTTTCTGGACAGAAGCGCGTGGGAGTAGCTCCAGAGGATTTTCCAATCTACCCACCTGCTCTCCCTCTGTGTAACATCTCAAGGACAAGGAGTCACGTTTGGGTCCTAGAGAGACTCCTCCGATCTCAGTATAAATGGCGCAGGCTGCATTTTTATGTAAACTGGGTTTGTCTTTCTGAGTATTTGATAGGGTTCTCTAGGCATAATTCTTTGAAATAATATATGTAACCTAAGACATGGTAAATCTTGTCTTGCCATGAGAACAGAACTAATGACTATAAATAAAATATTGATTTGGAAGGATCTGAAGGAAGGCTCCCATGTTCTGGTACAGAACTCTACTAGATTTCAGATGCCCATTCCCAGTGTCTGGTTGCTCTGGCTCCTCCCATTTACCTTCTGTGAAAACTCTTTTTTAAAAAAAATTATATAAAGCCTTCCCTTTTCTGTCTAAAAAAATACACGTGAACATAGTACTTTTAAAATAACTATATACTTAGAGGTCTCTTACGATTATATTATATTAATTAATTATTAATTAACAATTAAATTAATAAAATAGAAAAATAATCAAATTATTAATTAAATTGATAGTTAAATTTAATTAATAATTAAATAATTATATTAATTAGATGTTTCTTATTATTAAAAATAACTCCATGTGTAGTAATCTGAAGACAGATACCAGTGCCTTTAATATTTATAAGTAAGATTTGGTAGTGCATCAAATTTTAATGGATCATTCTTTGCTGAGAGTTCTTCACTGATACTAGTATACTAGTACTCAGCAACTTTTCTTTTTCTTTCTTTTTCCCTCCCTCCCCTCCCTTCTTTTTTCCTTCCTTCCTTTTTTTCTTTCTTTCTTTCTTTCTTTCTTTTTTTTTTTTTTGATAAAGGGTTTCTCTGTGTAACAGCCTTGAATGTCCTGGAACTTAGTTTGTAGACCAGGCTGGCCTTGAACTCATAACTTTTATCTTGTGCTGGGAACCACGTGTGAAAAGGGCTTGAACCTTCTTTGACCCATTTTAATTCCGGGCCAGGGTTAGGTTTGTGTGGTTAGTTGGGTTTTGCAATCAGAGACATTTGGGTTAACAAATATTCAATCTTGGGCAAGTCACTTGACCTAACCCAAAATATTTTTCTGTCCTTAAAATGGGCAGTGTGATCTGTGCCTGCTGGACCATTCAGGTTTTGAGATGCAGTGGTCTAAGAAAACGACACTCCCTAGTTATCTTCGCCGTCAGAAGGATTATGGGGACAAAGGTACCAGAGCTTCCCAAATGGGACCTAGGGGTACATGTGGAGTTAGAGGGTTGCCTGGTGTAGATCTTTGCTACTGATGCAAGTATTTTATAGGACATCATTCGGTTTTGTATTTCATCATTAATATGTTCCTATCATGTACACTAGCAGAGAGATTAGTGACCTTGTTGTTCATAGAAAAATGTCCTCAAGGAAGACGTTTGTTAGTGCATCATGAGTTCTAGTGTGGAAAACTCAAACAGTGCTTCTTTTGGATCCACTGCATTTTTTTTCCAATAATTTAAACAGCAATAGAAATACCTTCACGGCTTGATGGATTTCAATATACCTTTCATTTTTATTACTCATATTGCTGAAAGTTAGGTTTGGCAGAGCGGCAGGATGCAGCATTAACACACACAGAAGTCCATAGCCTTCCGTAAACCAGAGGCAGACGTACTGGGGAAGAAACCAGGGAAGCAATCCCATTGACAGTAGTCTAGAGAAACACCTTGGGGTAAGTTCGGCTCCTGAATGAAAGACCTCTACCATAAAGACTCTAAAAAACTGAAGGAGGAAAGACATGCTGTGTTCCTAGAGCCAAATAATTTCTGTTATGAAAACAGCCATCCTGTCAGGAGTGGTCACAGAGTCGGTGTGACACCAGTGAAAGTCCATATACCATTCTTTACAAAAACAGAAAAAAAAAATCTTAAAATTCATGTGGAAACACTAAAGGTTCCCAGATGGCCAAAGCAATCCTAAGTGAAAAGAATACTGCTAGAGATATCGCCAGACCTGACTTCAGATTATACTAGAGAGCCTTAGCAACAGAACAGAATGATGCCATCGCCATAGCAATAGAACAGAATGATGCCATCGCCATAGCAA
>JAQHUG010000085.1:3398423-3413300 GCA_028555095.1 Dicrostonyx torquatus
AATACACACTGAGAAAACAATGAAACCTTCAGCAAAATAAGCTAGTAAAACTGGGTGTCTGCACATAGAAGAATATATAACTACACTTTATCTCTCGTTCTGCACAAAAATTGACACCAAAAGGACCAAGAACCTCAATATGAGAAATTTGAAACCGTTAGAGGAAAAGGTACCAGGAAGTGGGTTCTTCACACAGGTCTTTCTGCCGTGTGGTTGGTAGGGCCTTTGAAACGGGCTTATGGAGAGGAAGGCTGGAGAATTGAAGGTACAGACATGACAAGTCCTTGCATGCTCTTCTCAGAGATTACTGACCATCCCAGGGGGAGTTTGGAAGAGCAGCATGGCAATGGCTATGCAGACGGTAAGGAACCGTGGGTGAGCTTTCACGGGAAGAAGGTGATTCACGGGATTCACCGGGAACGGGGTCAGGCGCCACTCATGCCAGTCTAGCACAGAATCGGTCTCTAGTTCCTTTCTGCTATGAAAGTGTGAGTACCGGAATTCAGAAGTAATGGATTAATTTTTCGGGTGGAGGAAATATCCAGAAAGTATAACACACGGGCTGGGAAACGGTTTTGCTCGCTGTAGTCGGCCAGGTTTATAGTGAGAGGCAGAAAGAAAACGCAGAGCGGATTTGGGAACTTTGTTGTGCGGCGAGGAAAAGAATGTGGACGAGTTTCAAACTCTGAACAAAGCAGGCGCTGTAGGGGAAATGAGAGCTATTAAAGAGATCCCTACAGTAAGGAGGAAGCCATGCACTTTGAAATGGAAAACTGAGAAGTGTAGTTTGAGGGTAAGATCCCACCCATCGAAGGCTCCATGCTGTGCAAATGGAAGAGTGTCACCTGGAGTCCTACTGAGAAACAGCAGCCCGAGCAGGGTCAGCACGGAGGCTGCTGTGCTCATAGTCCAGGGGCTTGGATATACTTGGATATACTTGCTCAGCTGGCAATAGGACTTGCTATCATCTCTACGGCGCTTGCTCTGTAGGCATGCGAAACACAGGAGTAATTGGTGGTCCAAGAGTTCACCAAGTTTCCAGAAACCAAAATAAATAAATAAAACAAAATTAAAAACAAAACGAAACAAAACAACAGAGTGGAAGCAATGTGTAGTTGGGTTGGACTCCCCGCAGGGAAGCCTTGAGAGGCCTGAGGGTGAGGGTTAGGGTTTATGAGTTGTAATAAAAAATCAAAGATTTATGGCAGGAGATTTGCAGGCATCAAGCAGTGGCCCCAGAATTCAAACATACGGCAAGGGGCAAAGTAAAGGGGCAGGGTTGGGAGGCCCTGCTGGTCAGAGGTTGCGGTCTAGCGTGGTCTGTCAGGGTCTCTCTGAGCTCGGCAACATGGGGACCCCAGTAGAGGGTGCCCTGTTCTCTACCTGGCCTTAGCTGGAGACTGTTTCTAGGCCTAGATTCCTGACTTATCTCTGGCATAACTCTTGGCACAGGTCCCTGTGAAAGCTTCCGCCTGCTCCTCATGTGCTAATGTGATGTCTGGCGAGGAGTTTTACGACAGGGCTGGGCTTCCACACTTGTCCTAGGAGCCTGACGGTAAGAGCATGCTGTTTGGCGCAAGTCAGGTGCTTCTCCAGCAACCTTGCCCAATCTTATTCATCCCCTATACTCTGGAATAAAGCTGAGCGGTCTCACTGAAGCAAACTCCCTGAAGGTTATTTCTGTGAGGTACAAGAGCTGTCCAAGGCTCTTCTGCCCCTTTATCCATGGAGACTGGTGGCCCAGAGCCAGCGATGGAAATCGGGACCTAACAGGGAAGGGCTGCCAAGCCCATTGGAGCTCAGATGATGCTACAATGAGCCTCAGATGCCCTGAAGCTGCGTGGTTTGGTGCTGACTCTGCTAGGATCAGTATTTAGTCCAGTATTGTCTTACTATGTCCCCGTGTTTCCTCTTTAGGCACGGGAAAGCATTTGCCACTGCATGTTGGAAGTATGTAACTTGTGTTTGGGTTTGCAGGAGCTTATGAGTTTGCCTCGAGTCTCTAGAGAGACTTGGACATTTTGTCAGGTGGCGGAATCTTTAGGAAGTTGGCGGAAGCTAGTGGAAGGAAGCTAAGTCACACTGGGTGTGCCCTTGAAAGGGTGTTGGTAGCTCAGTCCCCTTCTTCCTCTCTTTCTCTTTGCTTATTGGACACCATGAAACAAGCCAGTTCCTTCCTCTGCACTGCCTGTCATGGTTTGCTTTACTGCCTCCCTACAGACCTTAAAACCACAGGGTCAGCTAACTACGGACTGAAGCCTCCACAGCTGTGATCCAAACGAATCCTTTTTTAAGTCGGTGACCTCAAGTACTCACTACAGGATCCGAGAGCTAATATTCTCATTATATGACATTTCTCACTTGTCAGGGTCATTTTGATTCTATTCAAATAAATATTACTTTACCTACTCAAGAGTTCCAGATCATTCCTGAAGCCACTTTTCATGAAACTGTCCACAAAAGCCAAGTGACATATTCATACCAGAGATCGATGGAAGGATTCTATTTTTTTTTCCCAGAAATAAAACGAACTTTCCTGCAAATGTGGAAGCTTTTGTAACTGTGACACAGGCCTGAGGATCTTATTTTACAACATAGGTACCCGCATTTGTTCTTGGTTGCCCTCCAGAAGGCTGAAGACACCATACACTATATTCACCCGACACAGAGAATTCAAGGTCATACTGACCTTGAAGCGTCCTTCTCATTGGCTAGCTTTCACCATACCAGAAGGTGCTGTGTATTTCACTGGGAGAGAAAAGTTCTCTGCAGTCGTGCACAGCAGGGAACTTAGGAACTCAGTGGCAGCCACTCTGACAAGATGCACTGATTGGTGACAGAGTGGTGTGAATGTTTTCAGAACCGCTCTCTGATTGTATTTAAGGAGTTCCCGTGTCTGGCGCTGTTAACTAGCCCAAGAACCTGCAACTGGATGGGTTATAGACTCTAGGGATCACTAGCTGCTGCTGTTGAACTAACTGGACATGGTATGAAGCTGCACCCTAAACACCTAACTTTATGCCCATAGATTAGTGTAACCCTCAGCTTTTGTCAGGGAATCTTCTTTTTGCACTAGGTGGCGATTGATATAAAGACTCACGACCGGCCAAAAAAGCAGGGATGCTCATATGTCAACTGGACCATTTTAGAGAAACACCAGAATCAAATCTAGTCGTTTGAGCAGTGGACCGATTGGAATAAGGGGAGTTGAAGAAAGAAAAAGTTCCCAACGAGAAGGGAAGTAAGGCTTGACCATCGCACGCCAGTGTGCAGGAGGCTTGACCGTCGCACGCCAGTGTGCAGGAGGCTTGACTGTTGCACGCCAGTGTGCAGGAGGCACGGAAAGCAAAGGGGGCAGCTCCTCCTACTTCATAAAAGTGTCACAGTCTCAGGAACTGTACAGCAGGGGTCTACCATTCCACAGGAAGTTTCACAGTTTAACAGGTGACCAATAATTTTAGATCGATTAATTTTAGAAGCATTGGTTACTTTTCCACTGCCAAGGCAACTTACTGAAGTAAGGGTTTATTTGGGCTTGTGATTTCAGAGGGTGAGAGTCCTTTGATGTGGGAGGTCCTTCTGTACATGTGTTGTTTTTATTGGTTAATGAATAAAAAAGCTGCTTAGGCCTGTGACAGGGCCGAATAGAGCTAGGCAGGAAAGCTAAACTGAATGCTGGGAGAAAGAAGGCGGAGTCAGTGAGAAGCCATGGAGCCACCAAAGGAGAGAGATATGAGCTGTCATCCAGAACCTTGCCGGTAGGTCACGAGCATCATAATAAAATATAAAATAATAGGAATGGGTTAATTTGAGATGTCAGAACTATCTAGAAATACACTTAAGCTATTGGCCAAACAGTATTGCAATCAGTATGATTTCAGTGCGATTATTTCGAGTCTGGGCGGACGGGAAATGAAGGAGCAGCCTCCCCAACAGCCCCTCATCATTAAGACGGGGCAGAATGGCAGTCAGGAATGGTAACTGGAGCAGCAAGCTGAGGGCTCACATCTGAAGCCACAGGCATGAAGCAGAGAGGGCGAATCTGCAATGGCACAAGTCTTTAGACTCTTAAAGCTGCAACCAGTGGTAAGACTTCCTCCAGCAAGGCCACTCTTCCTAAGCCTCCCAATCAGTACCGTCAGCTGGGGACCAAGCATTTAAAGAAGCCCCAAGTCCATGGAGAGTATCCCCATTCGAACTGCTACAGGATCCAGCAGATCTGGGTCCATTCTTTCCCACTGGGCTTATGTAGTCTGCAAACCTAGTTCCTTTCGCCACGTTAGCTTCCTCTCTCAGTACGTGTTTCTGAAGGGTTCTCCACGCTGGGCACTGCCGTGGGTATAGTAGGGGATGGAACAGATGAAGCTTGGCCTCACGGAGTAGAAGACAAACAAAAGTGCACGGATTTTGGTTTTAGATACTGAGTTCTCTGAAGAAGCCACCATAAGGTACCAAAAGAGGATTGTGCCACCCATCTGTGTGTATACCCACGTGTGTACATGTGTGCTTGTGTGTGTGTGTGTCCTTTGGTTCAGCCCTCAGGTGGGTTCAGTTTGACGGTACCCAGGGTCCCAAAAGAGTCATGGCCCTGCTGCCAGAGCTTTGGGATAAGTAGCTAAGCATGGACGGGGCTTCATAGTTTCAGCGCTGCCAGTATGAAGAGCAGAAATGATGTATTCCTTGAGTTGCTGACTACTTAACCCCTCTACCGACACGAAGATGCTCTTGGACTGAGGGTCCCCATTGTATATGCGGTGCGTGTCGCAAGCTCTCAAACACTTTGGAGATCTGATCAATCAGCAATCAGTCAAACAGGGAGCACAATGCCTATGCCAGGAAGAGATATAACTAGTGTGTTCCGTGCACGGGTGAAATAGTAAGTGTTACAAGACAGAGGAAAACACACACTTTGTTTATTCCATCGCTTAGCTTTTACTTCTTTCCACAGAGATAAATTAGGTGAAGAGCGACATCAGACTTTGTTTCCTGAACTCTTTGGATCACCTCCAAATTCCAAACAAAATACTAATATCAAATGCAGGACCAAGGGTTTAAAAATACTCCCACCGTACACTGCCTCGGGGAAGTCTGGGATGCTAGTCCAGCTCCAGGAAGCAGCGAATGCCTTGAACTATTCCAATCACTACAGGCTGCCAGGCCACCAGGTACCAAAGCCAACCCAAGATCTTTCATACGCTCCCAGCTGAGGGTTAGTTAGGGGGTTGTTCTCCGTAGAGCTAGGCAGAAGAAATACCCATCATCACTTGCAAGTATAATAAACGGTGTCTCAAAGGGGCGATTCCTCTTTTAAATTCTATGTGCTTTCCTAAGAGTTTTGCATGGTGACTTCCATGATTTGTGTGGTCCCGGCTACTACTAGAGAGACTGAGGCAGGAGGAACACTTGAGCTTGGGAGACTAGAGCTAGTCTGGGCAACCCACTGAGAGCCTGCCTCTTGAAAACATAAATAAAGCATTTCAGAAAATTTGTGGCATTATGGTTATTGCTATTTACAACACACTTGTTTTCTGAGAACAAATCGAGATCACTCACGGTGACTCCAAACAGTGAGAAAGGCAAGGGTGTATGTTGAGAAAAGGAAAAGAGAAACCCATTACCGGAAAATCAAGGAACACAGGCAGTGCCTCGCGGGAGCAAAATCTGAGCTCTGGACTCCCTAGCAGCGGACACGCCCGAGGGCGTTGGGTACAGCAGGAAGAGCGGCATCGGTTTATTCGGAGGACGCATCTTTTGTTTTTCTCCAGTATCACTACTAAATTGTGCGAAGGGAGCTTAATTGACACCCAGTATCACTGGTAGCAATGTTACAAAAGGCCAGCTTCCTCACCCAAGCCTGTCCTTGTATAATTAACCATCAGAGGATATGTTGCACCCAGTGGCTTGTTCTTTCTATACATTGTAAGGAAACCAATCCCTGTTTGTTATTTATCATTTAACTTGATAGCTGGTTTTCTAGCAGATGGACATACAGCAGGTTTGTAAGTTCTTAACGGAAAGTTGAGGAACCCAGTCATGTCGCCTTAGAAGGGGATTTCAGGAGCAGTAGATATGGAAGGAGGGGGCACACCATGTGCTCAGTGCACTTCCAGACGAGTCTGGAACTGGGCCAAACCTGTGGGCAGAGCAGGTGGTCTCACCAACAGCCTGGCCCTGACAACCAAAGGCCTACGAATGCAGGCTCTTCGGATGTCCCAGCTGGAAGAGGCCCTGTCCGTTGGAGTCAGAGATGAGACACTATCAGTCGCCACCACACAGCCACATGGTTTGGGTTGGTGAGGAGCAGAGGAGGAGACGGGGAAGGTTGCTTCCCGGGTACTGTGAAGTTACTGTCAGCGAGCACAGAGGACAGCCTTCCTTAGAGGGTGGAGAGCCCACTGAGGCCACCTTCTCAGTCCCTCTGCTAAGAGGCAACATGCTCAAACCCCTTCAGTCCTTAGAAGAAGCATCTATTGGTCTTGGGATGGAGCTATGGAGGACTAAGTCTTTCCAGTTAGTTCTGGTTAATGGCTGTTACCCTCTTTTGAGCTTAATGGGACTCACGTTTATTCTATTAGGCATCCTGGTGCCTATAAAGGTCTTAGCTGCTGGGGCTGGGGAGATAGCTCACTGGCTAAGAACACCTGTTGTCCTTCCCGAGGACCCCAGTTTGGTTCCCGGCCCCCGCGTGTGATCACAGCTACTTGTAGCTCCAGTTCCAAGGCCTCCAGTGCCCCTTTCTGGCCTCTGAAGGCACCAGGCGTGTGAGTGGCGCACAGACACAGATGTAGGCAAAACACTGAAACGCATACAAACTTTTTTGAAAGTCCTAGTTGCTCCTGTGAGCTTCCCGGGTCTGTAGGTCTTTGTTTCATTTTAATATTATTGTTGCTAGAATTTAGTCTAAAGAGGACAAGGCATAACAAGAAGTTAAGAAGAAAAAAAGCTAAGAGGCAAGACAAGGAGAAATGTAGTCATTTCTGGTAAAAATAAGAATTTGTTCTGCCCCGAAACAGCTCTCCCTCGCTAGTTCACAATCTGAACTTCTAAAGTTTCACTTTTAATTTATCTATGGTTTAACCACAAACCCATATAACTCAACTACGCATCCGCCCATCCATTCGACATCTCCCTTATTCTTCCTCACGTTGGTTTCATTTTCTGAGCTGCCCTAACGCATTTCCAGTAAAATCTCTTAACACAGAAAGTATGAGCCATAAACAGTAGAATGGTCTTGGGTATTTAATTTCCTAGCCAGAATAGGAATACCGGCATGGGCAATTTTAAAAAAGTCGTGTTGAAATATGTTCTTAGAGACAGCACACATTTTCTACCCCAACTAAGCGAAGATGATGGCAGATCAGGCTGCACAGCACATCCCTAGACACATCTAAGCTAATATTTTGTACGTTTCTAGAAGGATACTGGTTATTGGTCATCCTTTTCAGAGCAACCTTCTCTCTGCAGTAAGGACATGCCTGCTTCTTCCCAACAGTACATCAGCCTTGTATGCAGAATTGATGAGAACTGAAGCACCTTGCTAGGGAAGGTCAGGAGGGAGCAGTAAATGCCCCAGTGATGGTGATGGTGACCTGGAGATGACCCTTCTGTCTGGGAACAGGAGGCAGAGAGCGGCAGTCTGTCAGGACCATGGCTCACTCTGATTGTGTATGTCTTCACTTTAGGGAGAGCCTGGGACCGTTAGGATGAAATGGGTGACTCAGGGTGTGTGTGTACAGGGGGCGGTGGATCAGCTTCATGGTCCTGTTGAATTTACTTAACAATTTGGCCTTGTTTGCTCTCGCCTTACTTGGTTAAAGTAAGATTTAGATGAAGAACGTGAGGAATTTTTTGTATTATAATTTTTTACGCAGATGCATCTTTGCATTTCCCTGACCCCCATGTTTGTGCCATGCTGTGACCCAAATGCACATGCGCTGATGTTCCCATCCTAAATTCTGTGCATTGCTTGCTGTCTTGTTTGAGTCCTCCTGGCAGGCGCCGGGGTTATGTGTGTTCCTAAATTTATAGCTCTTCCACCCACCCTGTCCCATCCCCATTCTGATTGAACCCAGTTCTTCATGCACGCTAAACATTACCACTAAATTGCAAATAATTCTAATAACTTCTTAAACGTTCTCCTCAACTTTTAAAAATTACTGATAAAGGACGAATTATTTTAGTATCATAAACACAATAAACGTCTTCTAGCACGCACAACTTCATGTCCATCATTTCTAGAATGTCTTCCCACTGTCCTCCATCGGGCATGAGTCCTGTTTCCTGACAAAACTGGGAATGGATTCTAAGACATGAGAACCTGGTGTGGGACAATTCTGTATTCTGTCAATTATGTTTTAAATAAATGCTGATTGGCCAGTAACCAGGCAGGAAGTATAGGCGTGACAACCAGACAGGAAGTAGAGGCGGGGCATTGAGAACAGAAGTATTCTGGGAAGAAGGAAGCCCATTTCTCCACAGGCCTGTCCAGACACTGAAGAAGCAGGATGTAACCTGCCCCACTGAAAAAGGTACTGAGCCATGTGGCCAACATAGACAGAATAATGGGTTAATGTACATTACAAGAGTAAATAAGAAGCTTGAGCTAATGGGCCAATCAGTTTATAACTAATGTAACTTCTGTGTGATTTTCTTTGGGACCTAAAGACTGTGGGAACTGGGCAGGACAGAAACCCTCATGTTACAAACCTGCTATGAAAACTCACAGCCTCTTAGGTTACAGTGACCGTGTGACCACGGGCAACTCATCTTTTCCCCTTGCCACTAAGCAAGAGTCTGGCAAATGTTTATCAAATGAATATTTGAATAGATCGTTCAAAACTAATTATTTTTGGAAATTAGTATTTCCATGCTCTCCAGGATTTAAGATTTGGGAAAATGATTAGTTTTTACTACTGATCGATTTACAGTCCTTGGTCTCAGTGTGGTTTGGGGGCCAAGAGCACGTGGTTTTTCTAGCTAGCCTGTTACCTGTTCATGCTGTTAATGCTGACAGCAATGATATAGAACTTCTTTCCCTAAGAAACAGAGGTGGAAGGTGGGACTCTGGTGAGGCCATCAATCTAATTCCCCCAGACAAGTTCTCTGTGCAGCTAAGAGTTTCCACTATTTTATGCCCTTGGAATCTGGGACATTTTTGCAATGTGCTTGGGTTAACATAAAGTGGTATATTATAAGAAGGATTATGAGCTCAAACCCACATTGCCAGCCTTTTATTTAAAAAGCCTGGCCTAGAGCCATACCTTCCAGACAGGTACAGAGTTCTGGGGTCGAACATCCCCATCTTCTACACTGTGCTCATTAATCTCCAAAGTTTCTATGCTGGAAGTTTTTAAACTTGCAGAGCTGCTGCAGAGAAAAACTCAGAGAGTCTCTCCTGGCTAATGTGACTCATAGTTGCTCACTCTTCACTAATATGACTCATGCTAAAATGGGCCATTAAGAATACTCCCCGCAAAGCGTACTTAAAGGTGACTACATTTTAGATTACATGTGCACACATGTACAGCAATCCCTGGGGTCTTTTAAAGATGGAGAGAGAAAAATATTTTCCCTTGAAAATGGCAGAGGAGGCTCTGTTCCAACATTTGAAAAGTAAATCATACTTAAAACTAGGGCCAGACTTGGAATTTCTATTAAGAATGATAGTTTCTTAGGGTGTGTGTATCACACTAAGGGTGAAAAAAAAAACCCAACATTGTGGAATTCCATATGGGATAGCTTTGTGGTTTTTTTTTTCCCTTAAATTTTTAAGGCTTAAATGTTGAAGAAAGGCTCCTATTACATTTGAGATGCGGTTGGACCCGTGTCTGGCTCTCATAGCTGAACCAGTGGAAAGTATCCAGATTAAACAGGACTGCATCATTGGCCCTGCACTTTGAAGGCATTAGTTATTAATGACTGGATTAAGTGGGCGGGTTCAAGCATGTCACCACGCCAGAGCTCTGGTCTGCCCAGGTGCATGGAGGCAGTGCGGTCATATCAGTGCTGTCATGTAAAGATAAGTGATGCCTTGATGTCTACTTAGGAACAAGCGAAAATAAGGACTACTGGTCAACCAGACACAATGTTGGCATCTACAATCCCAGTCTCGGACAGCATGGGTCAATTTGTTCAAGGGTCCAGCATTTCTAGTTGAGGCTATTCTCATAGAAACTGGTTTATATGTCCAGGCTGATCCATTGTGGAATGAGTGTGAAACAGCCCTCATGGGTTCATGTGTTTGAATACTTGTTTCCAAGGCGATGGCACCAAATTGGAAGGCTGTAGAGTCTTGAAGGGGTAAGGCCTACAGGGTGGAAGAATGTCACTGGCGGTGGACCACTGAAGTTATAGTCAGCCTTTGGTTCTGGCTTTGCCCTCTAGATTAGGTGTAGGAGGGTCCTTCTGTATTTATGTGCTTTCATTGGCTGAATAAAGAAACTGCCTTGGCCATTTGATAGGGCAGCCCTTAGGTGGGCGGGGTAGACAGAACAGAAGGCTGGGAAAAAAGGAAGTGTGGCAGTGTGCTAGGTGGTCCCCAAACAAAATGCCAAATGCTAGTCCCTCCTTCTGTGCCCTAAAGTGTGGGGCTGCTTTGTGGTGCCACTGTTTTTAAAGACCCCATCCTAGAAATTTTACAAGAGGTTTGGTTTTCCTCGTCCCCACTCTGTTGCTACAAGTGGGTTCCTATTTCCAGTCAACGTGGACTTTGTATGTGTTGCTCTACTAAGATTTAGACACCAGGATCTGTATCAGTGTTTTTCAACCTATGGGTTGTGACCCTTTGGGGTCAATTGATCCTTTCAGAGGGGCCGCCTGAGACCATAGAAAACACAGATATTTGATTCACAACGGTTGACAAATTACAATTATGAAGTAGCAACAAAAGCCATTTTATGGTTGGGGGTCAGCCCAACATGAGGAGCTGTAGTAAAGGGTCGCAGCATTGGGAAGGCTGTACCATCAGGAAGGTTGCAACATCAGGAAGGTCGCGGCATGGGGAAGGTCGCGGCATGGGGAAGGTCGCAGCACTGGGAAGGTCGCGGCATGGGGAAGGTCGCAGCACTGGGAAGGTCGCGGCATGGGGAAGGTCGCGGCATGGGGAAGGTCGCAGCACTGGGAAGGTCGCGGCATGGGGAAGGTCGCGGCATGGGGAAGGTCGCGGCATGGGGAAGGTCGCAGCACTGGGAAAGTCGCGGCATGGGGAAGGTCGCAGCACTGGGAAGGTCGCGGCATGGGGAAGGTCGCGGCATGGGGAAGGTCGCGGCATGGGGAAGGTCGCAGCATCGGCAAGGTCGCAGCATGGGGAAGGTCACAGCATGGGGAAGGTCGCCAACCACTGCTCTATATGAGCAGCCTCGCATTCTCCCCTGCACCGGATGCACTCTGCAGGGTTCTGTGGTGCCGGGATGAACCCAAGGCCTCCTGCACACTAACAATGCTCCCGCACCGAGTGACACCCCAACACTCTACTGGGTTCTTTTCCTCACTCTCAGACCGCTTTTCTCTCTGCTCCTTTTTGTCCACACGCTCAAGGCTACTACCAGCTTCCCCAAGCTGTGCCCGGCTCACATGCAGCAGCCTGCCTGCCCATGTAAAAAGCCTTCCTTTAAAGGAAAACAAAGGGCTAGGCTCACCTTAATCAGCACTCATTCTGCAGGGACCTTCAGAAAGTCTCAAGTAGAGACGGTCAGAGGAAACGGGGCAGAAGGGGAAGATGGGAAGTCAAAAGCGTCAGGAAAGCCAAGAGAGGGTTCTGCGGGAAGGATCTGTGTGGGTACATGACAACTTGCAGGTGTTCTCAATGAGCCCATCTTCATCAGGGGCCACAAAGGTCTGCCCGCAGATCACACAGATATTGCTGACAGACTCCTGGTGGGCGTCTGCCTGACACTGTGGGACTACCAGGGAAAAGGATGCTGTTGGAGAGGAGAGTGCCTGCCATCGAGTGTACACAGGACAGCCCCTGCAGGCATTGCCCAAGATAGTCCTTCAGGCCCGGGGCCTTCATTGTTTCTGAACTGAACTAGTCCCTGAGATGCCTTCCCTGAAGAGACAATGGTCAGAGGTGCTGAGCATCCTGGGTAGGGCCCATTAGTACCAACATACCCAGAGTGCATTGCGATTGTCGCCATCCATCAACCCTTACTCTGCCTCTGAGTGGCAGTTTATCGTCCACGGTGGTGATTCTGCCATCAGCGCAGCAGAGCTTATCCAGTCCCTGGCCCCTCCCTCTTCGTTTTCTCCTGGAAATTCCAGTTCAGACGCCTGGACCAAATCCCAGAAGTTATTTCCTTTTCAAGACTCCTACGTAATTATCTGCACTTTCAGCCCAATCAGCCCCTGACAGCAACACATTAGAACTTGAAGTCGGGGAGACCATCCTTTTCCAGGGCCGCCGATGAGGGTTTGATTGACAGCGGCAACACACCGGGATCCTCAGTCCTCACAGAGTGAAAGGTGTCCTTTGAAACATAGCATTTATCTTACGATGGTTTTGGGTTAAAAGAAAATATTCAGAGATTGGTTTTGTCTGTTGTTATTCTGAGATCTATTTGAAGGATCTGGCCCAGGAGTCTGTGTGGCTAAGTCAGAAACCCTCAGGGCAGTGTGATTAAGTCTGGGATGGGTGTAGAGGACCCTGCCTGGAGGCAGGCTTCCTTCCCTGGACTCTGTGGGTTTTATTTTTCAGGTCTTTGTTTAGAGAAGGCCAGCCCACACTACAGAGGCAATTTTCCCTTAGTCCCCATAAAAGGCCTTCATGCCAGCTCATTCTCTTCCTTTTATTCTCCCTGTCTGTGTTCCAAACATGCTCCCCCGTCACTTCGGGCTTCTTCACTCAAGCCTTGCTCTGTTGTATTGTTTCCTGCTCATCCTGCGGATGACCTTCAGGCTAACTTACTCAAAATGGCACCGTCCCCTCCCGTCCCCCCTCCCCCTCCCCCGTCCCATCATCGCCCCTCCCCCCATCCCGTCCCCCCATCCCTCCCCCCAACCCCTCCCTGCGCACACGCTCATTTTTCTCATACTTCTCTGGACAGCTGTCAAGATTGACTGCTTGCCTGCCCTGGGGGTTTTCGTTTAGACTTTTAGATTCTAATAAAATTGTCTTCAAGCTTAAAAAAAAAAAAAAAAGACCTTTGTAGCGACATTTAGACCAGTGTTTCAACAGGCAGCTGGGTTCCACAGCCCACAGCAATATGGCCCCTCCATGAGAGTGTGTGCCCGTTATCAGTGAGGCAGCATATGGGAAGAATCTGTCGACTCTCATACACTTGTTGATTTTATTTATTTCTTTTTATATCAATGAAAACTCTGGGCTATTTATTTTATACTCCAGGTAAAACTGCCTGCTGCTTCTGCGGCCGCGGCGCATGTTTGCGGCTCTCTCTCATTTGACTTCTCTGTCACTGTGGGTTTCATTTTCAGTGCCTTTTTTATCTCCGGATGCTACAGGGTCCTCTGGGCTCATGCTGACTGTTCCTTACCCAGCTATTTCTCTAAGAAGCCCTGAGTTCTTTGAAAAACCAGGATCTGGCCAGTGGGTACCATTGCTTCCAGGATCTCTTAGCTAAGAGAACAAGGAAATGTATCTGTGCATACTAACTTGTGTGTGCACACATGCCTCTAAATAATTCTCTCTGTAACTCTTTGCATCTTTACTAAACAAAACAGGAATTTGTACTGATATCTCTGATTTTAGCCCTTTGCTAAGATGGAGTATTCGGGCCATCTTTCCTTGCTTATCTGTAATCTCTCATTCTGGCAAGGAGAAATTCAAATTCCACCGTCCTTTTATTCAACAGTTCCTTTCCAGAATGTACATATAAAAGATCAGATTCATTAATCCGTAGCTCTGGGGCTGGGGACCGTATATCATTGAGACTACAGTGCTATGTAATATATAATCTCTCTCTGCTTTCAGACCTAGAGTCTCCACTCAGTAAAAAGTCAGCATAAGACTTCATTCCACCCAACACACACACATGCACTCACTTACTAACTCTCTCTCACACACACACGTACACACACCCCAACCCAACACGCACACACATACACACAGACATGTGTGCACATGCTCACACCCTCACCTAACACATGCACATGTGCACACACCCAACTGAACACATACACATGCGTGCATCCCAATCCAACACATACACACACAGGGACACAACCACACACACACACACACACACTACACACCCCATCTTCAGTAAGGTAGTTTCACATTTGCAATACAGCTAGGCTACTTCTGTCACATTATTTTTTTATCCTGGGGTTCTCTAACCTCCTAAATAGTATT
The DNA here is from genome assembly GCA_028555095.1 of Dicrostonyx torquatus. Lineage (NCBI taxonomy): Eukaryota > Metazoa > Chordata > Mammalia > Rodentia > Cricetidae > Dicrostonyx > Dicrostonyx torquatus. Next base: position 3,412,729 of record JAQHUG010000085.1, read on the forward strand.
TTTTAAAAAATTTTGCATGCACAAAGATATATCCCTTCTGCTGCACAGTCCTGTGAATTTTTGAAAATGCAGTGTCATGTATCCATCAGTCTAGTGTCAATGTCTTCTTGAGCTCCATCCCGCCAGTCCTCTCAGTTCCTAGCCCCTTGGCAAGCTCTGGTCTGCTTAGCATCTCTATAGTGGTCCCTTTTCCAAAATGTCAAACGAATCAGATCAATGTGTAGCCTTTTAGGACTGGCTCCTCTCACTCAGAAATAAGCATTTAAGGCCCATCCATTTGTGGATGGTTTGAGAGTTTACTCTTTTTCTTAGGAGGTTTTTAAAACAAAGCAGATGCATTGGCTCCACTCCCAGCGATTCTGACTTAATTGGTCTCCTGTGGGGCTCAGATACTGGCATGGGGATGGAGGTTGGCTCCTCCCTCACCTTCACCTCGGTCCCAAACACGTGCAAGTGTGAGCCTTCGTGAGTACACAAAAGGACCCGTATGTATACACCAACTTCCTGGTGACTATAAAAGGTATTTTGTTTTTAAATAGGTTTTGGGCCTGGAGTGAAGATGGTAGAGGATC
>JAQHUG010000085.1:3482847-3517571 GCA_028555095.1 Dicrostonyx torquatus
CCGCCGAGGCAGGAGGATCAAACGTTCCAATCTCCAGAGTGTACCGAGTGAGTTCACACTGCCTGAGACCCTGCATCAAAACAGACTTAGCACGTGTGGGCTCAAACACTACAAAACAAAACAACACAAACCAAAACCCAAAACAAACAAACTTTAAAAGCGGTAGGGAAAGGACACAAGGCAGTTGGAAGAAACGAAAGGTTTTATCGGCTGCATTAGCGTGGAAGTGTAGTGTCCGGGAAACGCGAGTAATCACGGAGACACCAAACTACTTATTCCAGCTCCTTCCTACCCATTCTCTGCCCATTAATTCTTCTCCTTTCTCTTAGCTTTCTGAGGTCAATCCAACCGCCGTGGGCTGACAGGTCCCTTGATGGTTAGGTCTTGCAAAAACTGCTTCGCGTTGTTTTACGGATGAATTGTCCTCCCATTTAGTCCTTTCCTTTTTTTCTTTTTCACAGTGACAGAAAATGTGTAACTGATTAGCATTAAGCTAACTGAGTGGCTCCAAAGGAGCCAGGTGCCACGAGGTGCAGCGCCGGGCACTTGGAAAAGCCGAGTAAAGTGCGGGCATCTGGCGGGCCCCTCCATGAGCGGTAGATTCGTGTCTGTTGGGGTAGGAGCATTAAATCCAAAATCATCCGGGCGGTTAGGGTTGCACCAGCTTGCCTGGTCTCAGTTACGAGTGTGGATGAGCACTTGGGGATCTGGACTCCAATTCCGGGGGACCAGGGGCCAACTTGTGCTTCAGGGGGATTGATTGCCTGCAGGACGGGGCTCTGAAGCCAGTCTCCAGTTTAGGGAAGGAACAGCTGTGAAGGCTTCTCCAGGCTGAGTCCTCCCATCTCATCTCCCCTCAGGCTGCTTTGTGGATACTTTTTGGGTGCTTAAGAATTACCAAGTTCCCTGCAAGTTGGTCTGGCCCCCAACCCCCTAGTTCTTCCTTATAGTTCCAGTTTTCCCTGAGACCTAAGCCTGACTGTACAGACCCCTTGGTGCTGTCTGGTTTGTTTTTTTTTTTTTTTTGGGAAGTCTGCTTTTTATTAAAACATTGAAAACCAGTGCAAAGGAAAGACACCCAGCTTTATCGCTCACCTACCTCTTCAGTCAACGGTACTGTGACGCTAGTGGCTGGTATTTTCCCCCAGCTAAAACACACAGGCCCTAACCCTTTTAGAACCGTGTGTGTGTGTGTGTGTGTGTGTGTGTGTGTGCATGTGTGTGTGGTGTGCGCACATGCACGTGCCCCCGCCTGCACACACACATGTGTGCATGCCCTCGTGTTTCCCCCGATGCTGGCCTGCAGCCCTAATTGCCATCTCTAACCTGCATCTGTTGGGGGAAAAGGCATTCTGCCTTTCAAACCACAGCCCAGCAAATGCGCATTTGGAACACTGTCTGTTTGCGAGCTGGGGCCGGCGACAGCATTAACAAACAGCTCTTGGCCCAGGGCGGCCTCACAACCAAGTGACATGTGGTTTAAGGGTCATGTAACAGCCAGTTCATTTCAATAATGCTAGCTAGACCCCGGGCTCTCAGGGTCTCCGGTTTCTGGGTAGTTTAGAGAAGAGGGCAGCAGGATTTCTACAGAGACAGGGGCGGGTGTGGTGTGCCCGCTCCCTAGGAGAAATGCCACATTCCTGCTTTTAATGGCTTGCCCTGCAGGTTTTTAGGACCGAGGCTCTTCCGAAGGCAAGCTTTTCAGTTCTGCTGAACAATTGATCTTGAGAAAGAAGAACTCCTTTTAAAAAGCGGTCGTAGTTCCAAGCTTGGAAGTTCAGCCAGGGTCATTCTAGTTTATTGAGTGCAGGGGCCCCTCAGTGGGAGGGAAAACCACATTTCAGTCCTCCCTGGGGCTCCTGTCCCTCCCCTCACCCCACTTTCTTTCTGCCAGTGCCTTTAACGTTGTCTCCTCTTCACTGGGTTAGAAGCCAGACAGCCCATCCCAGGCAAACTAGTCCATTGACCCAGCCATAAAAAGGGCTGCTCTTTCTCAGACACTCACAGTTTGCCCAGGCCTTGCGGTCTGAAGTCTTTTCGTCCTCAGAAGCTTCCCTTGTGGTGTTTGTCACCAGCTTACAGCAAGATCAAAAGAGAATGCCTGTGACATCCAGGCCATCCCAGCTTCCTGCCCCCGAGGCTGTGGTGTGGGGTCTGTGTTGAGGAGCTGCCCTCATAGCTGTGCTTCAGGATGGACAGCCTGAGTCACACCACAGCTCTGTCCCACCAAAGTCGTGTTCTTATGTGAGGAAAATATCCTTAAACAAGGCCAGCTATAGACTCACCAATAGGAGGCTGCCATTAGTTTTGACTCCCGACACACGTTTGATCTCCTACCCATGCAAATAGCTGAAAATTATTATTATTATTAATTATTATTATCAGCAATATCATTGCTTTCACTGGTGGTAGAACCAGGGTTTCCTGGGTACCAGGCAAGCTCTCTGCCTCTGAGCGGCATCCCCGTTCCAGGTAACTGAAACTTCATGTTGTGCCTACACCTTAGGGCTCCCAGGCCTTCCTCTGCTTGCAGAGCCTTCTGCTTTCCCCGGTTGAGTCTGTGGACGTGCCGCCCCTCGTTCCAGGGCCTGGCTACTTCCGGTCCTCCCTGCTCTTTCTCAGACCCCAGTGGCAACACATCTCCCTCGACGGCTTGCTCTCCCAGGCTTTTCCATCCACTTCAATGCCAGATGGCGTAGTGTTCAAGGTGTTGCCATGGAGAATGGTTCCCCTTTGTGCTTGAGGGGGCATTCCGAACCCCGGTGGTTTCCTGAGACCGTGGACAGCACCAAACAGTGTGTAAGAGACCACTGGGTATCCTCAGCGGATCTGATGACTAGAGGGTTAGCAGATGGGTGGTGCATCGTGTGACACAGTGAACAAAGGGGTCGTTTATGTTGTCGGCGAGACGTCCATAATAGATCTCATTGGGCTTCAATGAGATTTCGGACCGTTTATGATATTTAAACTGGTGAATTGTTTATCTTTGGAATTTCCACTTAATATTTTAAGGCCATAGTTGAGTATCGGTGATTGAAATTAATCAAAACAAAACCATGAATAAGTGTGTATGTGTGTGTGTGTGTGTGTGTGTGTGTGTGTGTGAGAGAGAGAGAGAGAGAGAGAGAGAGAGAGAGAGAGAGAGAGAGAGAGAGAGAGAGAGAGAGAGAGGAGAGATAGAGAGAATGCAAACTTCTGAAGACCTGAGACTCTTCCAGTAAGCTTTCTTTGGATCCATCCATCTGGAGCCATATCAAATGGGTGCCGCTTCTGCTCCAGGCCTCTCACTGGCATTTGGAGAGAGAGAGAGAGAAAGCACAGATGGTCCCCTTCAGCTACCACCTGCAGAGGGTCCTCTTGACATGAGAGAGGGCTGTTGTTACTATGTCTCAGCCTTTCCATGTCTACCCACGTCAGAGCCTTTGAGAACTGCACAGGGTTATGGACTGCAAGTAAGAAAAGAGGCTTCGGCTGAGTGACCACACGCTGTGCATCTGTGTGAGCAAGTTCTTGTTTTATATAAGGCTATTACTATGTTGTAAGGGGCGTGTGCTACAGCCGTGTGCCCTGTATAACCATGCTCAAGTCAGCAGTGGATTCTGTACTACTGTGGTGCCATAAGATTCTGTAACCCACTGGCACCATACCCGTCTTAGTTTGTGTGGCTTTACTGGGGGACAGACATCAGTGAAGTCGCCTAGTGATGGATTTCTCAAAACACACCCCTGCTGCAGCATAGCACGTTACTGCACTACCTAGTTCAATCCCTTGTTAATTAGGATGCGTGTTCTTGCCAACACTGGGAGGTGCTCTCTGACATGACTGGAAGAGGGAAGTCAACACGAAGGGCACAGCCCGGGCCTCTTCTGTTCTGTTGCAAGGAGGTCGTTCATTTGTGTCCCACCACCCAGAAGCTCAGACCTGAAATAACCACACAGAAACTGTATTAATTAAATCACTGCTTGGCCCATTGGCTCTAGCTTCCTATTGGCTAACTCTTACGTCTTAATTTAACCCATCTCCACTAATCTGTGCATCACCATGAGGTCGTGGCGTACCAGCAAAGGTTCAGCATGTCTGTCTCTGGCGGCGGCTCCATGGCTTCTCCAAACTCCGCCTTCCTTCTCCCAGCATTCAGTTTAGTTTTCCCCGCCTAGCTCTGTTCTATCCTGCTCTGCTACAGGCTCAAGACAATTTCTTTATTGACCAATGGTACTCACAGCATCCAGAGGGGAGTTCCACACCACTGTTCGACTGGCTTTCGTGTCCCTGTTGAAACTGATCATTGCTTTTTGTGTTTTGCCAGAAGACAAACGGAAACACAAAGTCAGGGATAGGGTTCTGGTGTCTGACAGCAGGGAATCTGACAGGAATGACTGTGTCACTAGGGATCTGAGATTTTGAGACAAGAAGAAGACCCAGCACGTGCTGTGGTGGTTGAGGCCCTAGGACTGATAGCCGAGAAGCTGGGCTCCATTCAGTGACAAACACCCACTATGTGATTTCCAACCTCGGGACACCTGATGTTGCAGAATAACACACCTGAAATCTTACTTGCACTCTGTGTGACCCACCCTTTTAAGCTTGATGTTTCTTTCTTATTGACTCACAAACTGGATCCATCAACACCACTGACTCGGGAACACTGCCATTATCCCCGCCAAGAAACCCCAAGTTCGTTAGCTGTGGCTCTTTATTCCCTCCTTGCCCACCCCTTCGTGACCACAAATCCACCTTCTATCTCCACGGATTGTCTATAATGGGTGTTACATATCGATACAATTCTAAATTATATGGGCTTTTGCCCTGCATCTTTTTTCATATTTTATTGAATTCTTAATTTATTTTACATGCTTACCACAGTTTCCTCTCCCTCCTCTCCTCCTGTTCCCTCACCCCACCTCCTTCCTACCCCCCTAATTACTCCCCAGAAAGGGCAGGGCCTCCCATTTGCTCAGCTTCAGCTCCTTATATGCCAGTGCCTTGCTTCTGATAGTCATACATCATCTATGTAACACGCCTCAGCACTCCGCTGCTTTTGGGGGATGAATCATACTCCATCCCAGGAACACACCACATTCTGTTCACAAATCATGAACTGTGGCGTTGTTTATACTTTGGGGCTGGCATGGATCATGGCGCCATCAAAATCGGTAGGGAAATACAGGTCAAAGCCACAGTGGAACATGGCTTCACACCCATCAGAATGGCTGGCAGGAAACCGCCAGATAATGACAAGTTCGGGTGAAGATGTGAAATTCCTTGCAAATTACAAGCAGCCTTGTAAGACGCAGCCGCTTTGGAAAACGGTTTGACAGATCTTCAAAATTCTAAACACCCAGTTAATGTCTGAATCACCAGCTGTGCCTGTCGGCGCATCTTCAGAAGAATGACAAGTTAGGCTCACAAAAGGGCACTTGCTTACAGTTTCAGCCACATCTCGGAATGGATGGATTCCCACCTCTTTGTGAGGTTCTCAAACTTCCTCTGCCCTTCATTTCTACTTCCACCCACAGTGGTTGTGGGGAATCCTTCCAGGCTGGCTGAGGCTGGTCCTGTCTCCTGCGTTAGCTGAGCTGGAGGATGCTCGGCTGCGCTTGCGTCATGAGTTCACGGATTTCAGAGCAAAGCAGGAAAGGCTCAGAGCAGGAGTTGATGCTATCGCGGTGGACCCGGCAGGCTTAACAGACGGTGTGCAGGTAGCATCGGAGGAGGTGGTGTGGCTGTCCTCACACCGAAGGTCTTCCAGGCACGGTCACCATCACTTAGAAAAGGAAGGTGGCTTCTGTGTCTAGATGGCATCCCAGAGTAGCAAGTCTTTGGGTCAGATAGCCCCAGAAGGGACAGTGCTGTGTTACTCAGCCTTCTCTCAATTGCAACAAAATGTCTGACACAGACAACCTGAAAGGAAAGAGAGGGTTTCTGTTTGCTCACAGTTTTAGAGGGGTCGCTCTACCACGGTGGGGAGGGCATGGTGGTGTAGAGCTGTCAATCACCGTAGCCGGCAAGCAGGGAAAGGAGATGCAGGAAGAGACCAAGAACGATGCAGCCTTCCCCGTGACACCTTCCCTGTGACCTCTTACTGCTTTCTTTCAACTCAGTGCCACCTCCCGCCTCTCACCACTTCCTGACAACGCTATTATGTACTTATCAAGGATTCAATCAATTGAGCACACATGACGTCACTCCAGATGCCCGGAGCTGGGTTTACTAATGCACTAGGCATTTCCCCATCCAGTCAAACTAACAGCTTAAATTAACCACCAAAGGCAGTGCAGTCTCTCTGAACTGTCGTAATAGACATTCTGGTGTGAGCCACTGACATTTCTCGAATGATCCTAAACTCGACCGGAGCCAAGCGGTCTGTTTTCTACTTTGGTTAGCTATCCTCTCATCTGTAATCCCTGAAGGCGATGGGCAGGTCCCTTTGGCACCACGTTGATGGTGTGTGCCTCTCTTTACTGGGTTCTGAGTCCTTTAGGAATGCCAGAATCTGGTATAATTCTTCTCGAACAAAGTTGGACTAGGGAGAATTGCTGCATCCACACTTAGATAAGCGTCTGACTTGTGGATATACACTTGATGTATATTTATTGATGGATGTATATTTATTGATGAATGAGCCACTGGCCAAGAACTGGTGGTCAGTAAATATTTGCTGAGTTAATAAATTAGTTCGTACGTACATAGTGTGTGTCACAGGCAAACATCCCATGGTTCAGTTCTGCAGACTCACAACTACATAAGGGAAATACAGGGAAAAGGGCAGTGTCGAGGGCTTCTACTTGGATTTGATTTTCAATGTTGCCCCCCCTTCACTATAGAACATTGAAAACCTGATAGTGGATGTGCTGGAGGGCAAAGTATTCAGACAGATCATCGTTTGATGAGAAAATGGAGTGGGGGATGGGGAGTATCTTGGGGTAGCTGAGCCCTCTGTGCTGTGAATTTGACTCCACGGAACTGTGTTTATAACCATCGCATTTTATCCTTTGTGAACTGGGAAATGCCACTCAAAAAACACTTGGTTTGTTTTTATAGAGCAAATCCTATCTTGAGTTATTTATTAAAGGGAAGAGGCACGAGCTGCCTAGGGATCTATAATTATACAATCCTTAGCTTTTCTGTTTAGGCTAATCTTCTTTTCTAAGTGGATAAGCTTCCCCACAAAAGTCACAAATCATTCAAAGCAGCTCAGAAGTCCACAGCCCTTCGTGCTTCCGACCACGGACGCATCGTCATGTTTCCATGTGTGTACAAAAGAATCCGGTGGTTAAGATGTAATTATGACTCCAGTTACCTCGGGAGTCAGAGACAGGCTGCTCTCTGTGAGCTCGAGGCCAAGTTGCTCTACCAAACGAGTTCCAGGACAGCCAGGGCTACGCAGAGAAGCCCTGTCTTGAAAACTCCAAGATATCACACACACACACACACACACACACACGACTACAGAGAGACACACATGACAAGAAGCAGGCAGTGGCAGGAGCTAGTGTGACTGAGGGAGGCCCTGTCTGGCGTCAAAGAGTTTCGCAGAGTCCCGGATTGCGTATCCCATGATATAAGCATGTAATGTGTGGCTTGTCTGGCGAGAGAACATTCAAGTAGATGGCTTTCTTCCAAGTTCGCTTGTTTGTTTGTTTTGACGTGCCCTGTTGTAGCCCAGGCTGGCTTTGACTTTGAACTCTGCTCTTCCAGCCTCCCTGTCCCAAGGGTGGTGATCATATCCTTTGCCATTGCGCCTCTGTTCCTTCCAACTTGTTTCTTTCCACTGCGTCTGCCTAATTGCGTCTCTCTTCTGAGTCCTGATTTTTGATGAGGTGAATATTTTATTTACTGTTTTCTTCCTTTGTCTTTGCCTTACTTTTGTTCTTTTCCTGATCCCCAAGTCTCCCAGTTTAACTGTTTGACCATAAATTCTGTGGAGGGAACAAGGTTCTCATGCTCACAAGCAACACAAGAGAAAGCAAACACGTTCAACTTGGACACTGGTGTAGGAGGGTTCTTCTCTATTTTGTGTGCTTTCATTGGTTAGTAAAGAGAATGCCTGGCCTGTAAGATAGGACACAGCCCTTAGGTGGGCGGAGTAGACAGAACAGAGTACAGGGAAGAAAGGAAGTGTGCCAGATGCCATGATCCTCCGGCCCATGATGGATGCAGGTTAGACTTTTCCGGTAAGTCACCACCTCATGGTGACACACAGATTATTAGGAATGGGTTAGTTTATGATGTGAAGGCTATCCAAGAAAAGGCTAGTGATAATGGGCCAGGCAGAGTTTAAATGAATGCAGCTCTCGTGTGGTTATTTTGGGTACAAGCAACTGGTGGCTGAGCAGGCCAGTGGCTGGGGGCTGGGAGCCGGGTGCCGGGAAAACGACCCCACTTCTCGGCGTCGGGACACAGCGGCGCTCCCTCTTACAACAGTACACTTTCTTTTCAGTGGAATGATGCACAACTGTTTCTGCCTAGAAAGCTGGAAATTGACATATTTAATAATTTGATGATCTTTTGCTATCTGTAGGGCCAGGCCTCACCCAAATCCCCCAGACTACTATGTTAAATTAGACCCTTCCCAGACTTCTGAGCATTGTTTCTCAGTTAATAGAGCCCCCCCTTTTTGGGAAAAGGTCACAGGTACTTTGCAAAGGAGTTTCAATGCAGTCATGCCTTAAACCGTATTGTGATCATTGTCTTGCGGAAACTTTGTTCAAAGTTGTACTATGTTAAAGTGTGTCAAAAATACCTGCTCGGGTCAGACTCTAGAAGATTGAAACGACACTGGCTAAGTCGTGCGCAGCTGGATTTTTCTTTTCCTGTCTCCTGTGAATTGTTACTTGGCCAGCCCTAGATTGTTACTTTGCTGGGGCCCCCCCCCCCCCGCAGAGTTCCCCAGTAGTTCTGGTCATCCTTTGAGGACATCCAGGGACTTTGCCTGGAGTTTGAGGATCAGATGAGAAATGGAATCAAGTGGTCGTGCAGAGGACAATGAAAGCAACCAACTACACCGAGCAGCATGGGCAGAGGACGACATCAGCTGGAGCAAGAGGAGCCTGCGGTCCTGAGAGAGATGGTCATGGATGGATGATGAGCGGCTGTGCAGCTAGATGGAGAAACGGCCACAGTTAAAAATGTCGGATTCGGGGCTGGAGAGATAACTCTGGTTAAGAGCACGTGTTCTTTCTACAGACAACTCAGGTTCACTTCCTAATACCCACATCGGGTGACACACAACTACCTGTGACTCCAGCTTCAGGTCTCTGATGCCATCTTCTGGACCTCTCCGGCACTGAACTGTTATGTAGGTGTGTGTGTGTGTGTGTGTGTGTGTGTGTGTGCGCGCGCGCACGGAAAACAAAACAAAAAAATCTTTTAGAAAGTCGGAATAGACAGGGAACTGCTCACATACCTTAACTCCATCTCCAGATGTAATCTCACGGTTATTTGTTTTTCTTTTCCTCACATACAAATGCTTGTGTCCTCACATGTGAATGCCTGTGTCCTCACATGTGAATGCCTGTGTCCTCACATGTGAATGCCTGTGTCCTCACATGTGAATGCCTGTGTCCTCACATACGAATGCCTGTGTCCTCACATGTGAATGCCTGTGTCCTCACATGTGAATGCCTGTGTCCTCACATGTGAATGCCTGTGTCCTCACATACGAATACCTGTGTCTTCACATACTAATGCCTGTGTCCTCAGTACCTAAAAAGCACGTTGTCAGTAAAGACCTGCTAAGTACTCGTGCAAAGGCAAGCCCCTCGTGTTCCCACAGTTCACCTCTACACCGAGCAGATAGCGGGCCTCAGTTTTCTGTGTTGGCTGGCATTTCTAAGTAGGTTTTATAATGAAATAGTGAGGCATATGGGTCGACATTGCTGGTCTGCTGTGTCCCTCCAAAACTCATCTTCACATTGAATCCCCAGCGAGTTGGTACTAGAAAACAGAGCGTTTGTGACTATGTCACGATGACAGCAGAAAGGAGACCACTGTTCTTACTGAGAGGTCCAGGCTAGGTTTTCACTGCCTTTGCCACATTAGGAGACAGTGAGAAGGAACTTTCTATGAACCAGAGTCTTCATCAGACACTAAGTCTGTTGCCTCCTTGATCTTAGCGTCTCCAAGTGCCAGAGCCATAAGAAATAGGTTTCTCAGGCTGGAGAGATGGCTCAGTGGTTAAGAACATTGCCTGCTCTTCTAAAGGTCCTGCGTTCAATTCCTGACAACCACATGGTGGCTCACAACCATCTGTAATGAGACCTGGTGTCCTCGTCTGGCCTGCAGGCATACACACATACAGAATATTGTATACATAATAAATAAATATATAAAAAAAGATTTCTGTTGTATTTTAACTACCCAGCCTAAGCTACTTTGTCATGGGGGCCTCCACGGATTGAGGCAGGCATATATGGCTGGCTGTTTGACTCTTCTCCTGTTTTTCAGCACCCTCTCCCTTTATCCTGGCTTTCAGTGATGTCCTCCAAATCATGACTTTCTTTACCTCAGGGGGCAGAGCTTACCTGGGGACGGAATTACCATGTTCACAAGGGCTGCCTTCTCACAGTAAGAATCTCCTGCAGGGAGCAGCAGGATTCGGAAGGATGCAGCCCTGCAGGTCAGAGTCGCATTGCACATTACTGAACTGCTGAGAAGGGCCAACAGGAGCCTTCAAGCCTCTGGGGTTTGCAGGGGTCGTGAATTCTGGCTGAGATGTGAGGTACATGTTAACTAAGGAAGAGGCAAATCCTGATCAAAACTTGGAGTAGCTGGGAGCATCAACCTGCTGGAGGGATGGCTGAGCCTCAGGTCTCCCTCCCAGCTCCTTGGTCAAAGGAGACATGACAAAAGACAAAGACTAGGTATAACAGGATGTAAAGTTTATATACAAAGAATATAATGTTTATCTGAAATATTTACAGTGTTGGTTAAAGCAATATTTTTACAACTTCTCCAGGTAAACTACTACGTATATTACAGGTAAGCTACAATGATTTAATTTGCAAAAATGGGGAAAAATAGAGTAAAAAAATGCATTAAACAAAGTCTAAAATGCTCAAGCCCATTTCTAAGACTGTATTTGCTTCGTCTGTCCTTTATTTGAAAGCTTCATGCAACGAGGAGTGGTTAATTGTACCTTTATAGACTGAAGGTCTATAGCTGGGATAGGATGCATGCAACAGGCGAAGATAAGGAGGGTGTGAAATGAGCGTCTGTTAAAGACGCAGACGCTGGGGCTGGAACCGAGGAAGATGTTGAGATAACAGCCAGCTTTATCTCAACCAAGTCTGGGCCCCACAAGGGTAGACCACAGAGAAAAATGAAACACTTTGCCTGGCATGGCAGCCTTAGTGCACAGTACAGACCAACGGACTGACCAGAGAGGGAACGCGCCCCTCAGGCCACGGAACTACTCCCTCAAAACTAACCTTAAAACGAGCTGTTTTCAAACTCCATCAAAATAGTCACGATTTTATTAGTTTGGATATTTCTACAAGATCTGGACGGGCTTTCGCTCTATGTGAAAACAGCAATCCATTCCCGAGGCCTCCTAGGGCCTTATAACTCAGGAAACGTTAGGGATACACACATGCAAGAGGCAGGGCAAGCTGCTCCAAGCTGGGGCCGGAGCTTTCGGGGCTGTGCTTGGGAAACCGGAAGTGAGTTGGCAGAGCGGAAGTGGTCCACAGAGCCCGGGGTCTGGCCGGTCAGAAGCCACCCCACTAGCAAACTAGCATTGCAGCTTGCGGATGCTGCGCGAGATGCGCTTGAATTCTCGCTGGCCCTTCTGCCACCGCTTCACGGAGGTGATCACCAGCTCGCCACCCTGCTTCTGTCCCATGACCAGATAGGGCGCGTTGATGTCGTTCATCTCCTCACAGGTGCACTGCAGGCTGTCTTTGAGCCACAGCACCGACTTCTTCAGGTCCCTTTCTGACACGCCGTTCAGCTTGTAGATGGTCTTGCTCTTGGTCTCCAGGATGATTTTGGTGTCTCTGTTGATGTAGGTTATCTCCTTCACTTTGATTTTCAGTGCTGCGAAGACAAAGGGGGCAGGGAGAAGACAGAACGTGAGTTATGATGAGGGAGAGCTGGGTAGGGTGTTAAGCTTTGCTGCCTGTTCTGCGCTTGACCTGTGGGAGGAAGGGGAGAGTCGTATAGCCAAAAAGACCAGGGCCTGGAAGAAGGGGCTTTGGTCCCGGGGGCAGTAGGTGGCTCCTTTTCTAAAGTCCCAAAGCATTGGCTGTGGATTCTGCTTCAAATCAGTCCTCATTTCAAAGCCTTCCTACAGGACTCAACTCAGTGAGCCTCTCATACCCAGCTTCTGTGTTGGTAGAGCCCCTTGGCATGGGGTTCATGCCACCCTCTGCAAAAGACTCCCCTACTGGAGGAGAGACATCAGCACGGGGAGAAACGCCTAACTCTTGGGTGAAACATGAGTCTCCCAGGCCTCAAAGGTTAAACTGGGCTTCCTGGGTCACAGAGGCTTCTGGACAAACCTGTGAGGAAATGGTCACCGTTTTCCAAAGAACAGGTTACAGGGAAGGAGAGTGGACCTAGCAGCTGCTTTTGATTTGGGACAAGTAACAAGGAGGGAAACTATGCAAGCCTCCTTTTTAAGAGCACAACATGTTTAGCCATAAAAGTGCTTTTCTGAAGACTTCATCCTTGTGTGCTCTCTCTCATTGGCCCGGCCAAGGCCAAGGCCTTTACAGATCACGTATGGACTGTTTCCAGAATGTGTACGTAGAGTCATTAGAACGTTGAGACCAAAAAGTACGTTGTTTGCTATAAGACACACGTTTTATAGCCACGAGCACTGTGCTTTGGGGAATACACACGCTGGGATTGAATTTCGGGACTCCACACAGGCAGGAAGAGGATAGAATTTTCAGGTTAGAAAGGGTCATCCCATTAAAAGCTCATTAGTCCACGAAGATGCAACTTTAGAGAAGGGTCCGTGACTTGAACCAGGCCACCCAGGTAGCTGTGTCCCAGCTTAGTCCCCAGACCTCTCCCGACACTACCACCGTGTCCTTTTGAGGCGATGTCAGATTCCCGCCCTTGTGAAACATTAACAGCTCCGCTCCAGTGTGTCCTAAGACTCTCGGTGCCACCGGCAGCTGTAACGGATGACACGCGTGTATGACTCCCCAACTTTGATGGGGTTTAATGCATTGTTTAGATTAGTAATAGTGGAGAATTTTGTGTGTGGATGTCTTTGAGGTTTTTTTTTTCCTTTTAAAAATAATTCAGACAGGGAATTCAACTCTCCAGCCACAGAGGAAATGATGGGCACTTAACTCAGTCAAGCAAGGATGCTGTGACTTGGTGAATGAGTTTTGTCTGATATGGTGTCTGATAGGGTCCTCATCTGACCCACAGTGCTGACTCCTCAGAGTTTGAGGAATAAACTCTGTGGAAATGTCACATGATCTTGGGATTCTAATAGGAGATGAGAGGCCATGGGAGCTGACTGTACATTAGCAGAGTGTAGTCTTAACACAGGGGTCAGCGCAAGGCTCCACCTGGCCAATGGAACACTCCTGAGCATCACACCCCAGAAGAATTATCATTTTGAGCTGGAAGTGTGTTGATTACCCTTCTTTAGTTTAAAAATATATATTGTGGGGGAAATGGGATTCTTCCTTAGACTTGAAGCTGAAATAAAAAATAGGGAATTAAAGACCCAAATACCATTCTTTCTCTGGAAGGTATGACTGGGGATACAGGGTGTGGCAGGAGACACAGGTGGCAGTCCCCACCCAGTGGCATGCTGTGTACGGGGGTGGGGGGCAGTTGAAGGTGACAGTCCTGGGCCCGGTGGGACATGGTGTAACCTGCACTGTGGATGTAAGGAGGGGCTTTTCATCCCTCGGTTTCAAATGTGTGGTTTGGGTGGGGAGTGCCGTGTGCCTGTTGGTGCTGCAAGTTAAATCAGCTCCTTTGCTCAGCTGTTCCATCTGCTACCTCCCCAAAAGCAGAGACGAAAGGGAACACTCCTTCATGGTCCCCATAGGGGACAGAGGACAGCGCTCCTGACTGCCATACTGTACAGCACACTCACACTGTTTCTTTGGCTCCGACCTTCACTTTCTGTCAGTTTGTGTCTTCTGTGAGGTAAGCCACAGAGCAAGCAAGTGGCATGTGTGTGCGTACGTGTGTGTGTGTGTATGTGTATGTGTGTGTATGTGCGTACATGTGTGTGTGTGCGTACGTATGTGTATGTGCATATGTGTGTGTGCGTACGTGTGTGTGTGCGTGTGTGTACGTGTGTGTGCGTACGTGTGCGTGTATGTGCATACATGTGTGTGTATGTGCGTACGTGTGTGTGTATGTGCGTACGTGTGTGTATGTGCGTACGTGTGTGTGTGTATGTGCGTACGTGTGTGTGTGTGTGTGTGTGTGTGTGTGTGGTGTGGTATGGTCTACATGTATCTACTTTGGAGTCCCAAGAAAGTCAGAAGAGAAATCTTACGTGCGGTGTACAAAGAGCATAAGATGCCAGGAGAAAATATATCAGATTCATAAATTTCACTAAATAATTGGCAGTCAAGGGCTGCGAATTGGTAAGACTCTTGAGACTGAACAGTGCTTGGCCCTGTGACAGTTTGAGGTCTGTGTGTTTGAATACAGACCTAGGACACCTTCTGGGCCCCTTGCGGGACTCCTCCTGTGGGAAAGGACTTGGAACGCTAATGCTGCCGTTCTCCTCCCTCGACAGGGTCAAGTCTTTCCTTGTGTCAGGAACTGGCCAAGGCTCGACTCAGGACACTTCCTGAGACGCGATGGCCTGAGATTTCAGCGCGGCAAGGTCATTATCAACAGTGGCAGCCTGGACCAGTTTCCCCAGTCGTAACGGTTTGCTGAGTGTGCAGAAATGCCAATGTGGATCTCTTAGAATCCATGTGGCTCGGTGGGCCAGTGGCCTTCTATGCTCACCAGTAACTTGCAAATTCTGACTGAACAATACTCTTAAGGGATTCCCAACCAAGGAGGCCTGTTCATTGGAGGATTAAAACAGCAGTGCATTCTGGGTAAAGTCCTTAGCCACGCCTGATTCTGATTCTTTCTTTGCCTCTGTGTCTAGCTAGGCTCCTCTCTTCCCCTGGGGACTTGAGGACGGTAGGTAAGGTCCAAGTGGTGTTCTCTGTGAAGAAAATCTGTCTTTCCTCCTATAACCCCCCTTAGGAGCGTGACTTACTGTTTGAGCTCCGTGGATAACACCGCTCGTACAGCCACACTTCGTCTGTCCCAGGAGCCGCAGCATCACCTAACCTGGAACATTTTCTTCTTTTCTGACTCTTTGTAAAACGGTGACAAACGTGTCACTCTGCGCTACAAAGAGGGTGGAAATGTTTTCATTTGGTGGCAGAGCAAGTGTTTATTTTGGGCCAGTTTAGTGGCTTGAATCTATTTTGCCCAGGGTCACTGAGAAAGATACACGGCACAGGATTCTGTGCGTTGGCACGAGTGCTCGCACACCCACAAAAGCCAAAGAGAGATTAGAAGTTAGCCATTGGGCACCGGCGATTGTTGTTTAAGGAAACAGGGAACATGATCCAGGGTGAGTCAGGACGAGACAGTTAGACATGAAGAGAACTGATAGCCAGTTCCTAGGGAGCAGGCGATGTGATCACGTGCCACCTAGCCACATCTGGAGACTTCATCCTGGTTTCCCCAGCTGAGGAAGCTTGGATGGCTGTGAGGTCTGCAGGTGGTGTCAGTTACTTACCAAAGTCATTTTTACAAAGCGTTTCCATTATATCGTTGTCATCTTCGTTTTTAGTTTTGCAGGCTTCACACACCTTGGGAGCTGCAAACGTGAAAAGGGGCGTTCGTGAGTTTGCAGCCTCAGGAGCAGCAGGCGGCTTTTGTAAACAACTCTAAAGGATAGCAGAGTGGCCATTGTCCTATGTCCTATGGGACCCTGCTTCTGCCTCCTCTATAAAAACAGGGCCCCTCCGTCCTAAGTGCTGCACTTGTCATCTCTGGTTGGGTGGAACGGAATGACAGCATGTCCTGCTTACTAGTACTGTCTTCCCCAAACCAAAAGGGAGCTGCGGACAGTGGATAGGTGGGTGCTGCAAGGTGACCCAGAGAGGCTGCAGCTTTTCAGTTCACCCTCCTCAATCCTGGGATGAGTTCAGTCATTCCCGAATATCTACGTAGAAAGCACCCAAAGATCCAAACCCCGGAGGGACAGGGGGAAGATGTATGACCATAAAGTACTGTTGAGAGATGGTTCTAATCTGCAGGACGGGCAGCAAACCCCTCCTGCTCAGCAGGGAGCTCGGTCTGGGGGGATCTTTTGCAGAAGTTTTCTCCTCTGGGCCGGGAAGGACGACTAGTGGTGTGCTGTGGGGGAACCCGCGGGGCCTGTTTGAGTGTGGAAGCACAGCTCGGTAACTCCAACAGCCAGCTCTCAGTGGGCTCCCCTTCACCTTCCGCTTCCTGCCAAGTTTGTGTTTGACTGACTTATTTCATTATTCCCCTCCAGATCCCCGGTACAGGAGCTTGCTGCCTATCCTATGCAAGCAAACAAACCCAGGGACAAGCTGACCTAGAGGAAGGAAAACTTTCTGTGGGCTTTGTCTGAGCAGAGCCAGGGATTCTGTGTGTTCTCACAGCTATCTGTCTAAGACTGTTGTAAGAGAACACATGCTCATGAAAAAGAAGAAAACATTTTTTCGGCTGATTTATAAATATGCCTAATGTTGTCTTTAAAATTTGAATGCAATTATATAGGTTTTCACTAGTATGCAATTGAATTTTCACACATGCACGCACGCACACACACACACACACACACACACACACACCTTTGTGACTCAGAAAAGATGCCCGATTTTAAAAATATCAAAGAACAGAATTTGCAGGCATACAGGAGGAAGGAAGAAAGTGAATTTTGGAGAAAATACCCAGTTTATCAAAAGCAACCCACACAAAACTGCCTCAGCTCTCCCCATCCTGAGAGAAACACTTCCTTAGGGAGGCTCAGAATGTCTATGAAATGCCACCAACCTGTATTGGTTACTCTGGTATATGTTGGACAAATGTTTGAAAAATGCCAAACATTTGCAATAAATTAGAAACCTAACCAATAAGATGATTGCAGACTCATGGTGCCTGCCAGGAAAGATTGCTAAACAACTTTGTATTTTCTTTAACTAATGATGTCTGCAGAAAAACAATTAGAGATTGAAAGGGAGATGCGGCTGGATCCGGGAGAGGGATTAGGAGCCCCTTTCTATTTAGAGGGCCTAAATCAGCCCCGACACATTGTATACTTTTTCCTTTCAGGAAAAATAGCAAGGGCCATGAGGTTTTCATTGCTTTGATGGTGTTTGCCTACGAACTTCTCTCTGTTTTCTAAAAACTTGGGGGAACTCTTTTGCACGATTTTCTCCAGCTAATTAAAACCACTCCTCAGATAAAAGCTGATAGTGACAAAAAGACACATCCTGGAGATTCCCTTTATCCTCTCTTCCTCCAACACTTGGGCAGTTCAAACCGATATCCAGGGTTCCACTCACTCCCAGCCAGTCTTCGCTTTATCTTCAAGACCTAATGGGCAAAGGACAAAAAGTAGCTCAAAGGGCGATCCGTGTGTATCGTGTGTTTTTGTCCAGTGGGACAAGAACGTGAAGACAGGGGCTAAGCAGAATCCTCTGGCCTTGGGTGTTCATCCCCAGGACCCGGCCATGCTAAACGCTTTCAGAAGCGTGGCCACAGAGCAAGCTTCTCCAAACAAGAACTGGCGCTTTCGTTTGACTTTCTTAACTCCCAAAGGAGAGCTGTTATAACCAGGGTGGGGTATTGGCACGGGGGTGGATATCTCAAGTTTGGTACACCGTATGGCAGCCGATCAGGGCGGGGAGAGAGTTTCAGCCATCTCTAAGACTGGAACCCTCAGCGGGGACAAACCAGGAGGTGGAGTGGAGGCTACGGGGTCTCCCCGCCCCCAATCCTAGCACCTCAGGCGGGTTGGGAGTGGGTGGAACGAAGACGGAAGGCTTACCTTCCTCTGTCGCCGGCAGGAGGTGGTCGCTGCTAGCGAGGGGGATGCAGAGGTCGTTGTCCTGTGGGAAACGGTCGCATTCCAGCATGTCGGGCCAGGGGAAGCCGAAGGCGGACATGACCGGGGCACAGCGATCCTTCACCTGCACGCAGAGTGAGTGGCACGGCTGGATAGTCTCATCTAGGTCGTCTAGGCAGACAGGGGCAAAGAGCGAGCACAGGAACTTCTTGGTGTCTGGGTGGCACTGCTTCATAACCAGCGGGATCCAGGCGCCCGCCTGCTCCAGCACCTCCTTCATGGTCTCGTGGCCCAGCAGGTTGGGCAGCCGCATGTTCTGGTACTCGATGCCGTGGCAGAGCTGCAGGTTGGCCGGGATGGGCTTGCAGTTGCTGCGCTTATAGGAGAAGTCGGGCTGGCCGAAGAGGAAGAGCCCACGCGCCGAGCCCAGGCAGCAGTGCGAGGCGAGGACTAGCAGCAGGAGCGAGCCAGGGCCCCGCAGCATCGTGGACTTGCGACCCCCGGGGATGGAGGGGGGTGGAGGCAGCAGAGTCGGGGAAGCGCGAGGCAGCCGGAGCCTGAGTCCGTCCCGGACCGGCTGGCTCTGCTCTGGAAAGCCGGCGACACGAGAGCGCGGAGCCGGGCGCTTCAAGCCCGCGCGCAGCTCCGGGGGGCTCGACCCGGGGGAGCAGAGTGAGCGGCGGTTGGGGCCCAGCCAGAGTTTTCTTGGCCTTTTTTATGCAAATCTGGAGGTGGAGTGGGGAGCAAGGGAGGAGCCAGCCCGGAGTAATCTGAGGAGGCAGGTCACTACTTTCTGGAACTGGTTTTGCGTTAAGAATGCCCCTCACGCGCTAACTGGCAGGAAATTCGGGCTGCGCCCCCACCCCGATGCAGCAGCCGCTGAGCGCGCGCTCTGGCAACCCCTCTTGCAAGCGGACTAGCGAGGCCCCTGCGTCCCACTGCGCGCGAGCGGAGAGCGAGGCCGAGGCGGCGAAAGTTAAGGGCACGCGTGGAGCAAGGCTGGCAGCCTCGCGGCTGGGTCTGGGCTGGAACGGGTTTCACGCCCCGCGTGGCCTGCACGCTTATTGATGTGCCTCAGTCCTTGGTATCAGCACTGCGTCCCCGGGAAACCACGAACCGGCAACTCTGGGCTCTTTGTGCCTCAGGGTTCCAGCCTAGGACTGCATGCTCGAGGCTGCACGGGAAAACTTCCTTTCCAGTTGAAGTGGAGCTGGCTGGCTCGTGAAGTGGATTTCCACTGCCTTTCGACGCGTTCTGAGTTATAAAACGTAATAACAATGATGCGTCGAGTTGCTCTTTTGCTGGGGTTTCTATAAGATTCTGTCATTGTAGAGGACTTGCCAGACTCACAAGAGTTTTCTCCTTTTTGGAGAAGAGACTTTGCCTTCTGAAGGGATGTCCATACTTGAGGGCAGAACGGGCTTTAAAGCATAAAGGGCTCAGGATTGCCTCGGGAGAGGCCCCTGAAGCAATAATGGGGCTTATGAATATTAGCTGCAGGGGGTTAACAGATTGGGAAGGTACAAGGCAGAGAGACTCCTGCCTAGAGGTTCCCAAAAGCATGTCCTCAGCACACTTGGCTCAACAACCGGGGACACCATCCTGGTCACCGGATGTGAGAAGCGAACCAGCAGGCCGTCCTCTGCTCCGTATGAATAGGGGACCGAGTGCTGCAGGCCTGTATACTGTGAGAGCAGGGAGACCAGCCATGAACAGTAAGGTGCTAGGCCAGGGAGCGAGTGTAAGGGGCGACTGAGAGATAGTGTGTGGGCACGCACGCGCGCACACAGGGAGAGGGGGGAGGGCTCCTCCCAAACCTATCCCTGATCTTAAGGGTCTGCTTCCTTTTCAGTGGGCTCTTGCAGGTCCTGGTAGGGATCCCCGGCCCCGCGAAGCGATGCTCATTCATAGGTAAGGTAGGTACCATCACTTCCTGGACACTTAGAGCCTTCAGCAGGCCCTGATCACCGCTGCACGATTTATGTTCCCATCCTTCCGGAAGATGCACTGGGGGCTCAGTGGCCAGCACTTTTTGTGGCCCCCGCAGTTTCTACGAGGTAAAGGAGTGACGGGATGCCAACAATATGCCATTTCCTACCCACTCCTGGCAACAAGAGCACTGTCTGAGTCTCGAAAGGTCTAGCTTCCATTTTTCTTACTCTCCTGAAGAAAGGTCGGGAAAGCCTTCCTGTGCCTTACTGAAGCGTCCAGAGGCTTAAAAGTCCTTCTCCCCAGATACAAACTAAATTGAAAACGGGCCACGTAAACACGAACAGGTTAAGTCAAAGGGCTACACAGAGCCAGAACGCTGAAAGGCTAGGACTTGGGCCCTGGGATGAGATTCAAGGCTCTCTAATTCCCATTGCTCGTGGTCCCGAACCACTCCCATGGGGTCATCCCCGCCTGCAGACCCTTGAGTAGGAGCTCAAGAAGCCCAAAGTCAGTCCGCCTAGTTTGAGTCACTCGCTTTTGTGTTCTGGCGAGCGGCAGGCTGCCCATGCGCCCGGCGCACTCCCGCGGGCCTAGGCATTGTTTGCGGACCTCGTACCCGTCCCTCTCGCCGCCAGGGGGCGTCCGAAATCGTACGGGAGTCCCCAATGTCCCCGAGAGCAAGGTCTAGCTCCCTGCCGCCTGCTTGCCGGGCGGCTGGAAGAGGCCTGTTTCAGACCCTTCCAGCATCGGTGCCACTTGGCCTGGACCCCACCCGGTTCCAGCTGCATTTTCTTCTCCATCTCGAGTCGTGCACCGTTCTTTTCGTCCACTTCCCGCCAAACGCCTGCGAGTGTGTGTGAAAGGGGGAGAGAGAGAGAGAGAGAGAGAGAGAGAGAGAGAGAGAGAGAGAGAGAGAGAGAGAGAGAGAGAGAGAGAGAGAGAGAGAGAGAGACTGGCCTGCGAGGCCAGCCAGTTGCTGGGGAGCAGGGCCTTAGCCTCTGGCAGAGAGTGGACCACTGTCTGTGTGTAAGGCACGGCCCAATGACACTCGGTGACCGTTCACACGGGGGTTTCTGTGTGAGTTTCCGTAGCCCGGAGGCTCGAACTCCTGGAGAAGCACGCAGTTGGCGCACCTAGGTTAGCCCAGGCTCTTCAGTGCTCCCGGGAGACTCCCTGATTCACAGGTTGTCCCCCACCCCCATCACAGTTTACGCAAAGCTGCGCGCCTTTGCCTCAGAGAGTCGGTGCTGAGCCTCTTCTGCCTACTCCCTGCCTACTTCCAGGAAGAGAAGCTACATGGATTCTCACCTAGTTAGCAAGCAGTGCCTGTACGGTGGTCGGCAGTGCCAGGCCCCGGCATTCTGCTTAGGGGAGGCTGCTTACAGGTCGCCAGTCATAGGTAGGTCCCCTTCCGCCACGCCCCCATGCCCCAGTGCACAGCGAACAGCCTCCAGCTCAAATGCTGCAGGCCTCAAGAATAGCCCTCGCGGCTCCTGCATTTGGTCCTGCCTCTCCGTTTGGTCTTCTCTGTCTTCAGGGCGCTGAAGAATCTTGACGGACAAAGAAAGCCTCCCCAGTGCCGCATGTATGTTGGTTTCTTAATTTCCACTACGCAGCTCCCGGCTAAGCAGGAGGCAGAGTTGAAATGGACACTAATTTCTCACCCCTACCCCCCAGTGTTCACATCACTGGCCTGCCCTTTCTTTACACAGAAAAACGTGTGCTAACTTTCCAGTTTCCTTGTTAAAATGCACGGCGGGGGAGAGGGGAGGGGTTAGGCTTGACAGCAGCTTCGGAGCCAAGTGGAGCAGCACACAGTAGGACAAGCCTGCGAGGAAGATAAAAAGATGCAGCAACTGCCTGATCAATGTCACCTTGTTCCCAGGAATCCTCACTGCCACTGGTGGCTGTGATCATTATCTTTAACAAACACCACCTTGCATTTATTTATGGGGCTTGCTGGACCACAGCATGTGATTGGAGTCGGTTTAGGGAGAGGGTTCTCTCCTTGCACCCTGCTGGTCCCAGAGATAAAGTTCAGATGGTCAGGCTTGGTGTCAAGCAAACTTACCTTGATGGTCCCTGGCAAGGCCAACTAGTGCCTTGATTTTTACGCTTTTGGGTTGTCATAATTATAAGGAAACTGAGGCACAGAAGGGTTAAGTACTGAACCGGGTCGCACAGTAAGTGGTATCGCTGTCTGCTCTAGGGTCCTGAACGTTTGGTGGTCTCCAGCAGTGTCACCACTTGGTTTTTACCCACAGGCTTTCCAGAGGAGCGTGTTGTCTTTCTTCTTGGGGTACCAGGTCTTCCCAGGCTCCTGGTGAGGCTGCCAGGTGCCAGGGTGAAGTCTTTCTCCAAGATTCGCTGCAGCCATCTGGGGGCGCCATTTCCCAAACCAGAGATCGTCTCTAGTATAGAGATGGTTGCTTCCCTCTCGCCGGGGAAACTTGATGGCTTTTGGTGCTTAGAGGACGAAAGACTTCATTCCTCACACTCCGTTTCGTCCTATCACTAGCGAGGACACCGTACCCACTCCGGGGGAAGCTTCTGGCGCGGGCACAGGGAAGACAGGTGCTAGTGCCCGGAAAAGGTGCTTCTCACCCCAGGAATTTCGAGAGGGCGACCACAGGGCCGTAAAGTTTCGTTTTAAGAATTGAGGGCGAAGACGATGCTAACAACTGAACAGAATCTTTGGGCATACTTCCTTGCATAAAATTTCAAGGACCTCAGCTCCAACCTAGGAAAACCAGCCAAGGGAACAGACCAGGGAAATTGGCTGCCTGGAGGAGACCTCGGGGCGGGGGTCAGGCTCACATGCAGTTTTTACCAGGAGGGGGGAACAGAGACTTGGGCTGCACTCAGGGGCCTCTGAAGCGATGACCCCCCCTAAGGACAAAACCTAGCAATCCCATGCCTGACTTGGTGGCTACCTCACCACCTGAAGGAGCCTGTCGGGGTCTCAGTGAGTCCTGTGGTTGGCAGATTCCAGCTATCTGTGAACACCTGAGCCCTCTCTGTCCCAAGTATAGAGAACTCATTGACGAAGGTCAAGAAGTCAATGAATGGAAACGGGAGGTTCTGTAATAAATGACCAAAGAGGTAGAGACCACTCAGCGGTTAAGAGCACTTGCTCTCGCGGAGCCAGGGGTAGTTGCCGGCACCCATGTTAAGAGTGGCTCACAATCCTCTGTAACCCCTGTTCTAGGACATCCGGAGCTCTCTGCCCTTCGCCTGGTCTCGCATTCATTTGGTGCGTATGCCTGCATTCAAGTAAGCACAGTTACACATAAAATATTTTTGTTTTTATTTTTCAAAAAATGGCCCCTGTCTTGAAAATCAAAAAAAAAATGGCTAAAAGAAGCTAGACACCTTGGGGCTCCCCTAAAATTCCAGCACTGGGGAGACTGAGGCAGGAGGATTGTCACCAGTTTCAGGCAAGCTTTGGCTACGTAGTGAGTTCTAGGCCAGTCTGGACTTAATAACAAAACCCTGTTTCAAATACAAAAGCAAAAACAGCAGTAGAAGACCGTTGTTCTACTATGATAAAAAATGATTACACACCCGGTCCTAGTCTGTAGTGGCCACAGCGCTTTTCCCTGGCCGCAGGAAAGTTTGTCGTCGGCAGACTGGAGACCTGCCTTAGAGAAAGTTCCTCCGAGAGTGGGGAGAGGGTGGTGTGGTGGGGCTCACTAGAACGGCTGCCTGTGCTTGGTACCGTGGAGGGTCCCATTTCCAGGCCTTCTGTTCTTTCAAGGAGAGAATGGCCCTTGAAATCTTGGAAGACTGGAGCGTGTCTTGATCTTCCTGTGCTGTTTCTGCTTAAAGCAAACAAACAAACAAATAAACAGAGAGTGACAGAGGCAGCAAGCCCCCACAGATGGAACCCGTCCTTCCCAGAGACAGACTTCAGAATGAAAGCTGTGCCCTTCTTACCGAGTTATCGTTTCAGGGATGCTACCCCATATTTTGTAATTTGCCCTTTTGGGTTTTTATAATTGGTACTTTTTTTTCACAGCCCAAATAAAGACATTTGTCAGAATGATTCAATTGACTCATCAATTTATGACAAGCCTAGCTTTAGCAAACTGCAGGATTTGGACTGGTCTGAGGGTAAGCACACAACGTATGATTTCAGACAATGGTGTCCAGCCCAGGCAGACTTAGCACCCTGGCTGAGTTCACTGGCACTCAGTATTTATAAAGGTTTCATTAGTGAGCCGAATGTTCCCTAATAGTTTGTAAATCTCCAGTTGTACAGGGAGGAGTCAAATATTTCACAGAAACATTTTGCAAGTGTTAAATTGGGTTCCTGGTCCTTGGCCAGTCTGGGAAGTGTCTAGAGATCATCTTGGCTGCACTGTGCAAAGCTTTCTGTTTTCCCTTTGTTTCTGCGAAGTTTTAATTTGCTAAAGAGGTTCTCAACAAGTCCCACCCTGGAAGAAAGTCGGTTGCAGAGTGCTTTGAAGCTGATAGTGTGTTATCTGGAGGGGCTCAGAAACCCTTCTCTGCTCTCATATTTCCGCATTAAACCTGAACAAGGCAGTCTCTGGTTTTCCTCAGAGAGATTCTTCTCTGTAGCAAACGCTGGAAACATGTCGGAGAACTCTCTGCTTGGTGGTAGTAAATTAGAACCTTTGAAATCTGCAAGTCCTTGTTCTGTTCATAGGAAATAGTGCGGGGGGGGGACCACAAAGGGGAAAAAAAGAGAGAGGGTAGCTTTGTCTCATACCTGGTTTCAAAATCAGATCATACCGCTATGTATGTTCATTTTGAAAGTTTTGGAAAATAGTGTTACTTTGTAGCATTTCCATTCCCACGAGAGTTGAAGAAATCTGCAGATAGTGTAGACATGACAGTGATTGTCACAGGATGTCACCGCAGGCAGGACAGGTTACCCTCGCTCCTTCCTCACTGACAACACAGCCTAACACATGAAGGGACTCCCCTCTAGTTCTTGGGGATCTAATTCCATTCTCCCAACCGAAGGACTTCCATCATGTCTGTAACGTTAATTTAACAACGTTCCCAACTTCAGGAGAATCTCTTTTTGACTTAGTATTGGCAGATAGATAAGATTTCTTTTCTTTCTTATTTACCTTCAAACTGAAGATGACGCTGCTTTCTGAGGATAAAAACTTTCCTAGTCATAAGCAGATAATGGGAGATTTTCATCGGGGAGAAACATGTGCCCCCAGGAAAGCAACAGCGAAGCCAAGACTGATCAACTGCTGGTCCCAAACTGATCAACTGCTGGTCCCATCTGAGCAGTGATATACTCAGTTTTATGGAGGGTCAGAGATGCCTGTGCAGAGTGTCTTCAGAGGCTCCTTCTCTTCATGTAAGAGCAGCTTAACCTGCCAAGGGGAGAAGATTCTTCGTCTGTTTCATAAACAACTTTCAGAGAAGAACGCGTCTGCCTTAAAAGCCATAAGTTGTTCTGAGTTTCCCCAACAAAGAGAAATTATGAGTGTTTGTGGTCACTGTCTGTTCTGTTATCACACGCTGCGTACACGTCTGGAGATGTCACACCTCTCCACACGTGTGGACAGTTACCGTGGCAATGAAAAGTGAAAATGTATTTGAATTCCCCAAATTATAACAAATGCACAAGGAATTCAGCTAGCCCCTGAGGTGAACGAGGCACGCTGAACAATTATTTCCCTAACCGATAGGTCACTACTGTAGGAAGGGCAGAAGGGGTATATACAGACTGGAGTATAGACAGGCGAATATACACAGTCTATAGGGCCAAACTGTCCACTCAGGGCTTGCTTCTCTTCAAAAGAAATGGTGTGGGATCCTGTTGTTTGTAATCCGCATCTGAAGTTTGAAAAGTCATACTACACACAGTCACCAAGGAGTTAGTAGAGATCTCTTTAATTTTACTACCCTGATCTACACGAAAGAAAAAAAATCCCAACGCCTGAACAACGATGATATTCTTCTCATTTCAAGAGTAAACACAGACCAAGTTTTATTAAAAAAAAAAACTAAAAACAATAACAACAACAACGAAACACAAGAAAAGGGCTTGGGAGACAGCTCAGTGTGTGAAGTGCTCGCTACACAAGGTGAGACCCTGTGTGTGGATTCTTCACACTTGTGTCAATCTGAAGATGGTGGTGCCTCTGTGTAATCCCCATGCTGAGGAGGCAGAGGCAGGAGAGTGACGGGGGCTAGCTGGTGAGCTAGTCTCGTTGAGACTGTAAGTTCCTGGGTCAGACCCTGCCCTAAGAAATAACATGGAACGCAGTGGAGAAAAGAAAGCGGATGTCAATCTCTGGTTTCCCCATGTGCACATGTAAACACTTGCCGTGCACACACGTTAATAAAAACCATGAGCAGAAGGTACACTGCAATTTGTAAGAACTTATCATATGTTGAATAGAGATGTGTGTCATAATGAAGCACCTTTATGTGTCTCTAACCATGCCTGTGTCAACAGTGTGCCACTGTCATGATGGTTGCCCTCTGACTTGTGTCCTCAAGAGTGCTGCAATGCCAGGGATCTGTGCATTGTGACGGGGATGTCTCTGAACGAGTACCCCCATTGTCTGTATTTCTTCCGGTACAGAAATTTAATCATAATATTTTCTGGCATTTGGACAGATTTGCCAAATCTCAAAAAGAATTTTTCTTGTTTCCCTCAATATGACATTTCCCATACCAACTTGGTTGAAAGGAGGAATTTTTGATTTTTAAATTAAAATTTAAAAAAGCCAATAGAACTTTTCTCTTAACCTCAAAAATGGTGTGGTTAAAATTTGAGAAGGGTTCGTCCTTCTTTTTCTGAATCATTTTTCCCATTCATGTATTTCAAGTGTCCCTTTGTGCAGACAGGAATGTGCTCTGGGCAGCGGGGCTCTCTAGTTGCCTGGAGAGCGTCCTTGGAAAGCCTAATTTGCTTAGCAGGAGGGTAATGAGGCTGAGCTTTCCCAGTGGCAGGCATGGCTTTGGGAATGGCACTGGCTTTGCTCAGAAGGTGTTCCCCAAAGCCCTTTGATAAAGCACCTTCATGATGGACAAAAAAAAAAAAAAAGGTGTTTGCTTGTTCTGCCTGCCTATGTTCTGCTTTCAGAGTTAGTTTGGCTAAGTAAGGTTTTAGACTTTTGAGCTATGGTGGGCAGGATGGGGCTACAGACCGCTGGGCTGCTTGCCATCATCCCCTTTCATAGAATCGAAGAGATACATTGTGACTTAGGATTTATGTAAACAATCCGAGTTTGTTTCTTTTCTGTTGCTGTGATAAAGCACCGTGACCACCTCACTGCATGAAAGAAAGCTTCTGATTGACGTTACAGTTTCAGAGAGTGTGTGTCCATGACAACAGAGCGAAGGCGTGAGGCAGGAACAGCTGTGAGCACTCATCCTGAGGAGGCAGGGAGAGGAGTGTGGACCAGGCTGGCCTAGAACTCACGGAGATCTATCTGCCTGCGTCTCCCTCCCAAGCGCTGGGATTAAAGGTGTGTTTTACTATGTTTGGCTGAGAGGAAAGCTCTAAATGCTAGGAGTAATTTGAATCCTCAAAGCATGGCGCAGCGAAGCATCTTCTCCAACAAGGCCACACCCCCTAATCCTTCCCAAACAGTTCAAACAACAGGGGACCAAATATTGCAACATATGAGCCTATGAGGACCGTTCTCACTCAAATGACCACACAATCTTTCCCAACTGCCCTTGGAACTACGTATCAGTAATCATTTTCACAATGCTATCATTAAAATGATCTGCAGGCTTTGCTAGGGCAAGAAAGTTATTTAAAAAGTTTTGAAGGCGGCTCAGGCATCAGTGTAACTTCAGCCATAGATCACATGCAGTATTAGTCAGGGTGGGCAAGGCTATGCTGCTGTAACGATCGCCACCAGACAACAGAAATTTGTTTCTCCGTGCCAAGGTTTCTGTTTTCCCATCTCAGAATTCTCAAAGGCGTTATGTTATGGACATGCTATAGCAACGTCTGCACTCACAATTGCTGGGGAGGCAGAGAGAGCCCAAGAGCCCATTACTAGATGATAAACACTTCCATCTGCAAGTGGTCCATGTCAGTTTTACCCACATCGATTGGACAAATCTGTAAGATTTGAGGCCATAGGGCCCTCTAATGGAGATGGGGTACAATATAAATCCTCCCTTGTGGCCGTAGGTGGAAAGAAACTATATCCAGGAGGCAGCATGAAGGGCTGTTCCATATACACATACATTTCACAACGGCGGTTCTGAACAGTGCTTAAGACACGACTGTTGGGGCTGGAGAGATGGCTCACCGCCTCCCAAAAGAACCATTGGCTGAGAACCAAAACTTGAACACATGGGCCTCTACGCACACTTATCCAAACCTTAGTCAGTCCCCGGTGAGACTTAATAAAATAAAGCACTTAGACTAAGTACACAGTAAGTACTCTACGTGTGTGTTATTTATCGTTTTCTTTTCACCAGGCAGCCAGTCGTGTCTCACGGCAGCCAGCTCCACTCGCAGGAGTGGCAACTTTGCACATGGATCGAACGAGGTGTTGGGAGACTGACCCAGCCCAATAGCAGAACTGGGCCGTTCCTCAACCGTTGAGGACCGGGTCAGGACCGAAGGCCATGCTAACATCGCAGGAGAGGAAGGAACCAAGCCTGACTTG
Organism: Dicrostonyx torquatus; assembly: GCA_028555095.1. Classification (NCBI taxonomy): domain Eukaryota; kingdom Metazoa; phylum Chordata; class Mammalia; order Rodentia; family Cricetidae; genus Dicrostonyx; species Dicrostonyx torquatus. The sequence continues at coordinate 3,511,450 of JAQHUG010000085.1, forward strand.
CACGCTGAAAAGAAAGTCAAGCTCACTAAACTAGAAAGCTCTCCAATTATTTTTCAAAACGTTGCTGTCATTGGAATTTGGACTGCAAGTCCAAACTGTATTACAAAATAGACGACAAGAAGTTGAAATATTAAGTGAGGGGAGCAGTTCGGGCATGCCGAGAAGGATTCTTGTCATTAATCTTCCCTGGTAATCTCATCAGGGTAACCATCGCTAATTAGAAACATGTGCTGTCAACCCATCCAGATTCTAAGGCTGGTGACGGCAGGCGTTCGCCGTACCCCCACGACAACAGTGAGTTTTGTATACAGCAAGAGTATAATCAGTGCGGTCTTCTGTTGCGGCTCTGTATTGAAAGCTAAACAAGAAATCCCACACTTAAGGCAGATGCCAAGCAGAGGATTTTTTCTGGAAGGGGGCCGTTGTCTTTCCCGGTGACTGCCCACGTGGAAAGAGTGAGTTTGGTTCTGACAGTGTGAGTGGCAGCATCTGGAGTCCGGCCTTCTACCCCGGGCCTTGACCTCTTCTTTCAAAAGCTGTAGACTGATACCTTGTAGAAAATTCTAAGCAGCAAAGGGTGTGACCCTGTGAACTACAGCAGGGCAGGGTGACTAGCACTTTGCACATCAGGTCATTGTATCAGTCTAAACAAAAGACATCCATTTCTCTTCGGGTATGTAGAATATGCTCCCAAGCCCTTCCTGCCCGTCAGGCTGTTCGGCGTGGTTCTCTCAATTGTTCATTTAGAAGACTGAAGATGCTTGCAGCGATATCTTGCAATTAATACTCTGTGTAGCTTTTTATTGCAGGAAAATATTCATAACATGAAACCTGTCATTTAGACCATTTTTAATTGCATAGATGGTTCAGAGATATCTGTATCATCTGTTAACTTTTTAAATAAGATCACCATTCACAGCCGGGCGGTGGTGGCGCACGCCTTTAATCCCAGCACTCGGGAGGCAGAGGCAGGCGGATCTCTGTGAGTTCGAGACCAGCCTGGTCTACAAGAGCTAGTTCCAGGACAGGCTCCAAAGCCACAGAGAAACCCTGTCTCGAAAAACCACACACACAAAAAAAGATCACCATTCACGTGGGGGTGTGCACCTATGCGTGTGTTAGTCAGCTATTGGTTGCCGTGATAAAACACCTCACGCCACAGCTTGAGAAAGAAAGCGTTACTCTGGTCTCCTGGTTTCATCCACCACAGAGGGCAGGATGAAGTTGAGCAGCTCCTGGCAGGAGGCTGGGGAGGGGCAAGGTGATGCTAGCTGGCTTTCTCTTTTTCTTCTCTTGTTTCATTAGGACCCCCACAGCGTGGAACGGTGATGTGCACATTTTCAGTAGGTCCTTCCAGACTTAGTTGATTGTTTCTGGAAACCTCACAGACACACCTAGAAGTGTGATTTTTCTGATCCTGAGACACTGCTCAGCCCTGTCAGGTTAAGATTCGCCTTTGTGACTCATTAGCCCTTTTACCAAAGAAAGGCAGGGGGTGGGAAGGATAGAGGGCCCCATTCCGTAACAAGTTCTCTCGGTAACATTTTTATAGACGATCAGATGGCATGAGAAGTGGGACTTAGGGACCAAAATGAAAATGTGCTATCCATAGGGGCCTTTATTCTTGCTATGTTTTTCTCTTAGTAGAATTAGATTTACTCCTAACCTAGTGTAGATGACAGTTCCCCTAGCCGAACCCACCACAGTGGGGCAGGGTTGGTGGTTCTCCAGCCTGGCAGAAGATGCTCAAATACGCTTTCTTCATAGCAACTGAAGCTTTGACCATCTCCCCTCTTGGTTATCAAGAAGACAGGGAAGACAGACAGGGCTACCACCTCCCTTCTCACCTGAAGAGAGAAGCCCTTCTCTTCTCGTTGAGCAGGTTTCTATCTGCCGCTCAAAGCCAATTTCAAACGCTCAAGTCTCCAAAGCAGGAAGATGGTGACTGCAGTAAGAGACCACACATTTCATCAATTAAAGAGCAAAGGAGGGAGGAGCAAGAGCAACCAAGTGAAAATCTGCACACAGTTTTGATTTCTAGGCTGTAGAAGCCAACTGTGATAATAGAGGAGACGACTTTTTTTTTCCATAGACAAATTTAGGTCTTCAGAGCAAAGTGATAGAATCTAAGTGTTGGGAAAGATGTTGGTCCTTTCCTTCTACCCAGCATCACGCTGACACGGATTCTGAATCCTCCCGGGCATGGTCACGCCTTCCCGAGCTATTTCTCAGGACAGTCTCTCCTTATGGTGTCCTGCACTTGCCAAGCAGTCCTCAAGTAGGGCTGCAGTCTGCCCTTGTTCACTGGGCTGTGATAGGAAAATACCCAGCTGGGGGTCTTCCACCGGACATCGCCTTCCCCACCAGTCGAGGATCAGGGCTTGGCAGGGCCAGTGTCCTCTGAGACCGCTCTCTTTGTCTTGTTAATGGGTGGTCTTTTCCTACTTGGCTTTCCCAAGATCATCTGTCTGTGCCTGTGCCTCCTCTTCTTGTTGGGACACCAGTCATATGTAGTCATTCAGGTAAGCGTTCATTTCCAAACGCGGTTACTTCCTGAAGCACGAGGAATTGGGACTTCACCATAAGCTGGAATATAGATATAGAAGTGGAGAGGCTTTCACTGTTCTTCAGTTTGTTGCGGACAAAATTCAGTATTCCGGGACGACTGAGGCTGGGCAGCCAATGAACATCAAAGAGCCTCAGAGGTGTCATGCTGAGAGATGGATTCTGTTGGCCTTTTGGGTTCCTTACTCAACAGGAGGTAAAGAACTGGGGAAATCTCTCCAGATGAGAAAGAAGGCCGCACCACACCACTGTGCCTCAAAGGTCTTAGACCGTGAGACATGGCTTCTTTTAGTCTTCAGGGCACAGAGATGGACAAGGGGTCGCTGGCCATGAAAACAGTTGCCTTGTTCCAACAGTGCGTTTTTGATGGATTTTCTTTGTATTAGTGCCAAGGTGGGCAACATGCTGGAAGGTGCTAGGCAATAACCGTCAACCTCAGGCACTAGCGAGGCTGTGTTCACCATAGTATCGGTAGGCTGTCTTGTCAAAGGGTCATGAACGCACTCCATCTCGGTCAGTGCAGTAGAAACATGAAACAGGAGCTGCCGTGGGAAGGAGAGTGAATGCAGGGAATGAACTAGAAGGTTGAATAGAACTCTAAACGCTCATTATCCCACAGAGAGATCCACTTCAGCTGGGTCTAGCTGCGTCACTCTCACATGCCCGGAGAGGAACCCACATCTATGACACTACTCAGTGTGTGCCGGCCCACGAGGACACGGGGCGTGGCGCCACAATGTCAAACAACGATGTCCCTCAGCACGGTGTTTGGTTAGCAGGCAAGTTTCAGTGTTTCCCCCAGTCAGACTTTCTCAGTGGAGGTAGTGGTATGTTGATCGACAGTGTGATGTCACCTTCACCTCATCGTCAGGGCAGATCCAGGGTGAGCTTTGAGCCCAGGGACATGTGGCTAGAGAGATAGATACCCTTGCCCCTCTGTTCCTGGAGCCACGCATGCTCCTGGTGGAGGAGCGGGCCTCATTATGGAGTCATTGAGACTCGGCATCTGGAATCCGTCCTGGGGGACTTGCTGAGTCGACTTCTTCCTAAGCTCCCAGAAGTTGGAAGAAATGAGTCCCCAGGGGCATCAGCTCCTTTCTCTCCATACGTTATTGTGTCGTCGCTTATTACCAACGTCTCTGGCATGCGGATATCATCCGACTAATCCTGTGTGCACAGACTCAGCGCTGTTTCTGGGTCTGCAGTCCTGGAGACAAAGCTTTGGACTCGGCTCACTAATGAGAGGCGTCATCCCCACTGGAACCCCTCCCCCCACCTTGGCTCACTGTCCACTGTGTCTGGGCTCATCTGATGGCACCTGGATGCATTCTGTTACAGCCGTGACTCTGTCTCACGTGCCGTATTTGAGATTTTGTGAGGGGGACCCTGCCGGCGTCGTGATAGGCAGGGGCATGAACCGTGAAGAGATGAGAACAAAAACTCGGTTCAGTTTGACGTCACCAGCCTGCATCCGACTTCTAGAGAGTCGGATGCCGGGTGGTTTAGTGCCGGCATGTTTAAACACAGTGCCATTTGGGAAAAGGTTTCCTGGTGTAATACAAACCCCAGCGCTCAAGGAGGTGTAATTATATCAAAACTCTTCACAAAGTATATGCTATTTCTCCCAAGAATATGGATTCCAGATAAGCTACCTTTATTAGCTGAAGGGCCTAAGGAAGGATCTGGCATAGTCTCAGTCACACAGATAGCAGAGAGGCCATCTGGGCTATTAACCATCTCCAGTCCTGGTTGTGGGAGCTTGGGGGAAGCCCCTCGTTATATAAATAAGGTGAGGGTCGTTTTTACTACTAGCCACCTCTGTACTATTGTGGGAGCTTGATAGGCCTGGCCCACAGATAATGCCGATCACCAGGCTGATGATCATCTCCACTTCCCAGCTTTTCAGATGGAAAATGGGTTATATGTCCTTCCCTTTGAAGGGAAAATCCCGCAGGCTTAGCGTTCCTGGTTTCTCTGGCGATGTGTTGATGCTCCCAACAGTTTTAAATTGCCTCTTTTGAGCAATTGTGTGAGGTAGACGTGAAGTTAGGGTCGGTGTGAGCGTGCTCGTGCTGTGCTGTGGGTGTGAAAGCCGGAGAAAAACCGGCAGCAGTTGGTGCTTCTCTTTTCGCCCTTGAAACTATAAGCCAGTCCCAACTAAATGTTTAACTTTTCAAGAGCTGCTGTGGTCATGGTGTCTCTTCACAGCAAGAGAGACCCTAAGACACTCAGAAAGACATCTCACATATTTTTCTCATATATATATTATATATATTACACATGTATATACACCTTATCTATTACGTAGAGACCATATATAGCCCCCCCTCTCTCTGTATTTGAAAGAAGAAGAGGTTATTTGAGAGGAGGATGGAAGGGGTAGAGGGAGGGTAATGGGGTTGAACAAAGCTCATTTATATATACGGAAATACAATGAAGCCACTATTTCATGTAATAACTTAAACACATGGCAGTTTACCCAGGGCTTAGTGGGAGTAGTTAGATTATTTTGTGATCACAAGCAGCATTCTGCTTTTTAAATTTTTGTGATTTGGTTTATATTGCTCAAGTAAACCAAGTGTCAGACTACGAAAACGTACAAATCACAACCCCCAAGAATAGCCGGAGAGTGTCTCAAGGGTATGGCTGATAGAGAGGGCACGAGGTGTCTGTGCTCACAGATAAGCATGAGGGTAACCAAGCCTGTAAAGACTCCTCAAGGGAAGGGATGTGTACCTGTTTTCTACCCAGGAGGCTGGGAGTGGATGCTATTCATAGGTCTGGTGAGCTGTGCTATCTGCAGGGCCAGGCCGTACCCAAATCCCCCAAACTATCGTGTTTACCTCAGACTCTTCCTCCCTACGTCTTTATCTTGAGCATTCTTTCTCAGTCAATAGAACCTTTCCTTGGGGAGATATCACATGTTCTTTATAGCTTGGTGACCTCTGCCTCGTCCTCCCCTAGGCCCTTAAGACACCTTAAGCTTTTATTGCACACATAGGATTGTGATAATTGTTAACAGGACACTTTTTTTTTCAAAAATTGTATGGTACTTAAATATGTCTAAAATAAACTGCCTGGGTCAGACTCTAGAAGGTTGAACCAGCATTGGCTAACTAAGCTGTGCTGAACTGGATTTCTTTCTTACCTGTCGTAGATTGTTCCTCTGGCAGCCACAAACATTTGTGGAGACCCTCACAGATAACTATGCCATTTTGTTTCAATGGTTTTAAAGCTAACTAAGGACTGATCAGTCTTTCTGTTTGTGAGATTCAATTAATTATTGCCAAGCCAGCTATCTTTAATACATACACTTTAATAGGAGTAAGGAACACAAGCAGATTTACAGTACCAGACCCTGGATCCGTGCTTCTTCGAAGACGTTCACCAACCCACGATCCTCAGAGAGAGAGAGAGAGAGAGAGAGAGAGAGAGAGAGAGAGAGAGAGAGATATTTCCCACACGGACTCAACCTTTTATACCTAATTGGGACCTGATGGTCCAACCCCGAATAATTAGCTAATGGCTAATGAGGGGCGGAATAATTAGCTAATGGC
>JAQHUG010000085.1:3670930-3682691 GCA_028555095.1 Dicrostonyx torquatus
GGTTTATCTGGATAGCATTACCGATTGGCTCTAGAAACAAAAAACCTGTGGACAGCAAATACCTTGAACAGATTACAGAGGCTGAATGGAGATGCTGAGCAGTTTGCACTCAGTTCTACTAACCACAGTTCCATCAGATTCACACAGTCACACCTCTCTGTGCCATGTAATCACACAGAGAGCCAGTTAGTTTAAACAGACCTTCATTCAACCCTTAAGTCATCAAGATGGCTGTGCCTATCCAGGGGAAAGATAAGCAAGTATCGGATTATTCTTGTCCTAAGGGTTAATGTTGTAAGTTTACTGTTCTGGGCATCTCTGGTAGACGCTGTTCTGTGGTGAGGCAGGGTGGTATGGTGCAAGGATCCCTAACTCTTCTCAGGTGGGTGTGCATTCCTGTCCCTATATTGTCATGCATGAGTGCAGTCATAAGGTAATTTCTCCTGCTTCCGTTCTCTTTATCTGTGCTATGCTAATAACGATATCCATCCTTTAGGCATGCACCATCATCCCCGGTTCGTCAGGCTTCTTAAAGATGCAGATAAGGCAATGTTTCTAAAATGCCTAGACATATTAGCTACTCGGTGAGGTTATATTTTTCCATACATTTCTCAGAAAAGCATCAACTTCAGGAGATTTTAGATATTGGGGGGAAAATGCAAATCTGCTTGAAGGCAAGGAGGTTTTATTAAATGCACACACAAATACTTAAATACTGCGTGAACCTGCCTACGTCAGCGGCGAAGCAGAAATGTGATATGATGAAGGAAGTCGGAACTGTCGCCATCAGCCGCTTGTGAAGTTGGACTGAGGAGAAACAGGCTGATCTGTGTTTATTGAAGTTGGTAAGTGTAGGTTTTGATGGACCATATGGTACTGCTTGGCTCCGTACCACACCGTGTTTCCATGTCAGTGATTATCTGTATTACTCAGGAAGAAACAACGGGATGATAAATTGGAATTGTGACAGCGACAAACTCTCCATGTGAAATCCTGAAGCTGTTGTCAGCTGGGTAAAGGAGAGGACCCTGGGGACGGTGTGCACGGAGCTGGGAGAAGGCTGGCAAAGAAACTCTTTGTATATTTTACTTGCAAGCCATGTCCCAGGATCATTATCATGCCAGGATAAAGATCCGCTTTTCCCGAATAGTGAAAATACTGTCAGCATTCAAGAACTCTGTCAGAATCTCCTCAGAGCCCCGATGAAAACACACGTGTGGACATGTGGAGTCTGCATGTCAGAATTTCCTGATTTGAACACTCTGCAAGGCCAAATTTAAAACAAAACTCTTCTCACAAGGGTTGTTTGTACTTGACCGTTTTCCTTGTGGGCACCTTGATTTGTTTTATTACACATTGAACAGTGGGGGTGGGGTGGGAGAGAAGACTCAGCAGTTAAGAGTGCTGCCTGATCTTCCAGAGGACCTGAGTTCGATTCCCAGCAGCCATGTGATGGATCACAGTTGCATCTCACTCTGGTCAAAGGGGGTCTCTTACCCTCTTCTGGCCTCTGGGAGCACCAGGCAGGCATGCAGTACATACACATGCTTGCAGGCAAAACAGCCATACACATAAAATAAAATAAAATAAAATAAGATAAAATTGAATGGTATAAATAATTGTGAGATTGTATAGCTGCTGGGATTCAGCATTTCTAGTATGATCTTTCAAAAAAATTATCAAGAACAGATTTTAACTATTAAGTAATTTGCTTCAGGGTCACAAAAAAATCATTTAAATGGAAGAGTCTGAGATGTGATAGCCAAGAAAACTGTGTCGGTGAGGTACGGCACAGACTGGATACGAGCTGGAAAGTGAACGTTCAAAACCGGTATAGATCCACAGCAAAGGGGACAGTGGCTCAGAAAGACCTGCAGTGACAGATGAGAGATGTGATCGCCATCCATGTCCACTGAGAGACGAGCACACAAAGACCACGAAGAAGCATGTCCTGCCACAGAAAGCACCGTGGTTAAACTAGATGCTAAGACCTTATTGTTGATAGACCCCACACACTTTGGCTGCAGGCGATAAAGAAATCAATCTCGGAGTGACCAGGATATTCTTTCTCTGACGGCTAGCTAGCTTTTATAGTGCATCTAGTACCGAGAGGCGCTGTGCAGTCTACTGGGAGTGAGAAGACGTCAGTGCTCTTCGATCATGCTGGATTCCGCATGCTATCCTAGACTGCATTGCTAGGATGCAGTCAGCACATGACACTTGCAGGAATAACCAACTGCTTTCTGAGGGGTTTGAGGTCTGCTTCACAGAAGGGAATTCACGGTTGGTACTAGCAACCTAGCTTAGGGCTACAGAGGTGACGCGCAGAGGCGCCACTGGGGTCGGGGTGGTGCTGTTTTGAGAAAGGATCTTGTTGAACTTTCTCCAAGTCCTTCTGTTTGTCCTCAAAAGACCTGTGTGTGGCTTTCAGCGTTGATCAGAGGAGTGTTCTCATGAAGTGGGTAGTGGCTAGCGCAGCTGCTGAGAATAACTGTGCGTGTTTAGTCACAGACAGGACATCTGTGCCGATGACCATCCCTCTCCACCGTGGCTCAGGAAACATCACAGGAGAAGGCAGCAAGGACAGCGCCAAAGGCTGTGAAGGAATTCCGTGAGGTATCTTCTGGACCAAACGTGGTTATTGTACAATGAACTCAGTAGTAACTGTCGTTATTTGTACAAGACCTGTTGTATGAGGGAGCAGTGAGCTGTGTCCCACCCCGCTCCCGGTGCCGGCGGGCTAGCTTACATTCAAAATAACCACACGAAAACTGTATTCATTTAAACTCTGCCTGGCCCATTATCTCTAGCCTCTTCTTGGATAACCCTTACATCTGATTCAGCCCGTTTCTAAAAGTCTGTGTGTCACCACAAGATGGTGGCTTACCAGGAGATTCTAATCTGCATCCATCTCGGGCCAGAGAATCATGGCATCTGGCAGCGCTTTCTCTCTCCCCGACTTCCGTTCTGTCTACTCCACCCACCTAAGGGCTGTCCTATCCTACAGGCCAAGGCAGCTTCTTTATTAACCAATGAAAGTAACACAAAATACAGAAGGACCCTCCTACATCAATGACCTTTGCAAGATCAAGCCGGGTAAGAGCTCCGGAACGGATGGGAGAAGATACACCAAGCCCCCCTCCCAGCAGAGGAGCCAGCTGTAATCGATGGCTACTGTGGTCATCTTACTTTGTGGGGAATGGCTACAGGTAGGTCGCTCAAGCACCGTTGAATGGCCCGCCATCCATATGTGTGAAGGCGGCACTAATTGGGCTGAATTCTAACAAAAAGGGAGATATTTTAGAGGAGGGATCCAGAAAAAAGTTGGAATAGGGAATGGATGGTGGATACAATTACGGTACATTGCATATCCCTGTAACATTTTTCAAAGCATAAATGCGTTGTTTTGGAACATTGGAAAGAAAAGGATGCTATCTGTTTACAGATATCCCAAACATTAAATTTTTGAGCTTTTATAAGAGATCTGTCTTGAGCATGCTGGATCTATAAGAAAGCATTTTGTGGGTTGGTGTGGATTTGCTGTTTGTTTCTCAGCTCTGTCCCCCTAAAGCATCCAGTGATAATCGTATTTTTATTTTGCACATTGGCATGTTGAACCCTAGCTCATTCTTGGCCAGGTCTTAGGTCTGAGGATGTAGGAGTGAGAGGGTGGATGAATTCTCTGCGCTTGTGGAGACCATGCGTAGCACTCCATATAAAGGCCACTTTGAGGTCTGCCACCACTGACTTGTTCATCTGCTCACTCTTTCCCTTCTTCTGCTCATTCGTCTTTATGTCTATTTATTTGTTTATTTACTTCTTTGCCTGGAATTCACTCAAGACTTCTTGTACAACTACAGAGGAAAGAGATTAAAGAAGGAATACTTTTATTATTATTATTTTGGAGACAGGGTCTTCCTGTGTAGGGCACACTGGCTTCAAACTTTCCGTCCCTGCTTTGCTCTCCTGAGGGCCAGGATTCAGAGTGCCGCCCGCTTTACCCGTGGTTCTAGCTTGGAAATCCTGGAACCTGGAAGTGCCGGAAGCTTGCAGACAATCAGAAAGCCCAAGTACATTTTTCTGGGGGTCACCGCATTATGAGAAGTTTGAAATTTGGAAAACGGCTATACAGAAAATAAAAATCACAAGTCCAAGTGGATACAAGTTATTGAAGATGACTTAACCAGAATATATTCAAGATCCTAAGCTTGGAGACGGGAACGCGAGAGGCCTCCTTCTCTTCCAATGTTCCAATGGCTCTCCCTCTCTCCCAACGCATTCCAAAGCACAATAAAGAGAAAACCCCGCTGGCTAAGAAAAATATTGCCTTGCTGTGCTGTAATTCAAAGCAGGTTTCTAAGGTCTCCTTTTAAAAAAATTTTTTTGAGACTCAGAGCTCCAGGAAGAACCACAGGTTCTGAGTGTGAATGGTAGTGCCAGGGCAAGGGCTGGGAACCCAGCACCCTTTAACAAACACCACGTTCAAGACGCAGGCAGTAAAAACCAAACCAGATGCTTCTCTCAAGCCCTCTTGTGGACCAGTGCCTGGGTACTGAGTTTAAACAGGTTTGTGCTAAATGACTTCACAAACAGAAACTGTGGGGCGGTTTAACGAGTGGGACAGAAACTGACGTCCTTCCACACGGCCCCGGCTTTTCGACTCCTGCTCAGTATCTTACTTTTAGTTCTCTGGGAGTTTTTGGCAAGGGACTGCCTCTGAATTTTCTTCCCAAGTCCTCTGTACAACGTCTTTCTGAAGGGGCTGGACAGACGGCTCAGCAGTTAAGAGCACTTGCTGCTCTTGCAGAGGGTAGGGCTCAGCTCCCAGCATGAGGGTGTACAACCATCTATAGCCTGAATCCCGGAAGATACACTGCCCTCCTCCAGCCTCCGTGAGCACCACGCTTTTATGTCATGCACAGGCATACACAAAAAAATTCAAAATCTTTTTTATTCTACCCTTGAGTATTGTATTTCTTCTTCTTCTTCTTCTTCTTCTTCTTCTTCTTCTTCTTCTTCTTCTTCTTCTTCTTCTTCTTCTTCTTCTTCTTCCTCCTCCTCCTCTCCTCCTTCTTCTTCTCCTCCTCCTCCTCCTCCCCCTCCTCCTTCTCCTCCTCCTCCTCCTTCTTCTTTTTCAGACTCTTACTTACTCTGTTTCTGTGTCCCAATCTCTCGTTCCCATCCTCACCTCCCCACTCTGCTGAAGTGGCTTTGAATCAGTCACTGATGACCTCTGGTGATCCAAGCTCAAAGCCGCTGTCCCTGACCAACCTCGCCCTCCTCAGTGTTGGGCTGTGCTGAAAGCCAGTCTTACCCTCTGAGCACACGCACGGCCTCTACAACACTACCCTGTCCTGAGTAGTCCTTGCTTGTGACTACACCCTTGGTTTCTTTGTTGTTTCTTTGTCTTCTGTCCAGCCTGCAGCCCTGCGCGTCTCCAAAGATTCAAACGCAGCTCCTCACTGCACGTTCTCGGTGTCCTCGTGCGTTACAACACATCCACTGTTGAGACCCAGCCACTTGGCAGAACATTTTAAATCCCAGAAATCAAACTTTAAATCCAAAACCTTCCCTTCACACATTAACTCCCCAGACTCCTTCGCTTTAGACATTTCATGTTTAAACCCCCTCCCCAGTTTACCTGTGATAGGCTATATGGATTTTTTTTATTAAAGTCTCCGCCAGCAGACTGGTTGACTTTAGATAGGCATGTTCATTCCTAGAAGGAGAGAACCTCACTTCTCTCATCTCCACTTCTACTGTCGGGCTTTCCCGTGAATCGGTGGCTTGCGGTGGTCCTCAGTTTACCTTTGGGAAAAGCCTGGGCCTCTGCTAGACCTGAGGGCAGCCTTAGATGCTATCGCTCACCTTCACGGGAAAGGCTGGGGCATAACCGAGCCTGTGTTTTCCACCTCAACTCCTTCACCTAAATTCTCTGGACTGGGAATTGATTTCTTTTTGATTACTTTTCTTCTTCCTGCCTCTGATTAGAGTCATCCAATTTTCTCTCTTCCCCAGTCCGTTCTTTGATGAGCTGTGGATATTGGAGTTCCTGTGTACAGTTCACGCTCTCTCCAGGGATTACTTGAAGACTGTAGCGTCCACACCTCCTGCCACCCTGCGTCACTCCTCCCTTCTGAAAGGTTGAGCAATAAAATGTTTTAACTCAGCCTTTCTCTTCTGTGTTCTCTGGTGTGAGTGACTTGACGTTTCATATAATGCCAATCAACTTCCCCCAACAGGCGATAGGTTTGTCTCTTCTGTGTTACACGGCAAGTGAGATTTTGTTTGTTTCGTTCCCGGCTGTGGACGTAGACCTCGGCAGAGAACCCAGACCAAAGCAGATGAGCACACAAAATGCTTATTTAGCAAATAATATCTCTTTCATTTCCCCTGGTGCCATTACCACTTCCTGTCTGATCTTTGCTACAATGGCTTCAGCAGCCGGACCATTCAACACAGTCCGACTCATCTTCCTCATGTATAGATTGGTATTCGATGTGTATTTCTGCTCTCAAAAGCACCGACGACTGCCTGTTACTGATGGTAACTGTGAATTACTCCGCTGGATACTCGAGGGAGCTGCATCTCTGTTCTTCCAGCCCGGTCTCTCTGCACTCCCAGGCTCTGTGCATTGGCCAGTTGACTCTCAAATCCAAATAGTTACGGATTGTTGTAATTAGGGGAGAGGTGTGCGGGTTGTATGTTCCCAGCGCCTGGCTCCCAAGCCCCCAGCTGCTGGCCCGCTCAGCCACTGGTTGCTTGCTTATGCCCAAAATAATCACATGAGACTGTATTCATTTAAACTCTGGCCCATCATCACCACCCTCTTCTTGGCTAGCCCTCACCTCATAAACTAACCCATTATAAAAGTCTGTAAGTCACCACGTGGTGACTTACCGGAAAGGTCTAACCTGCATCCATCTGCGATGGTGGCTCGTGGCGTCTGGCTCACTTCCTTCTCTCTTCCCAGAACTTCCTTTCTGTCTACTCCGCCCACCTAAGGGCTGACCTATCTTACAAGCTAGGCAGAGTCTTTATTTAACCAATCAAAGCACAGAAATGCAGAAGACCCTCCTACTCCAACAGATACTTTAGGCCTTCCTTTGGTCCACGCTAGACGTCCACTGAGATTCTGGAATCTCTCTCTCCATCCCTCTTCATTTTCACCTTCTTTTGGGGGATGGTCAGAATCCATGCAGCCCCTCTCAGGACAGCTCTCCAGCGTCATCCTGACTGAAGGGCGCTAACTTCTGCTCTGACATCTTTCAATCCACTGAGGTTTGGGGCATTTCCTGATGCTGAAGCATCATTTCCTTCTCTTTCCTTCCCTTACCATTCCAAGGTCTCTCAAGATAGACACCCCATTGCTTCCTGCCTTCTGAGTGAGACATTTTTTTATCTTAAAACGTTTATTTTTGCATAATAGTTAATACTGATTCCCCTTAATTTTATTGTTTTTATTGACCATATGTCTTATTTCGCAATTTTACACATACATTCTGATTACTTTTATCTACTATCCTTTCCCATCTCCCTCCTGTTCCTGTCTCCCCCACTGTCTTCTCTACAACCCCTTTTCCATGTCTGTCTTTTCTGTTTTATAATTCCCCTTCTCTGTATCCATGAAGTACTAATATCCACAGAGCACCGAGACTATAAAGGATTGTATTTTTATCATATTTGAAAAATGTTTGGCAAGTACTTCCTGAGGCAGGTGTCTCCTCTCTTTCCTAACTTCCTCTCTTTCCAGGACCTTAACTGATGACACGCACGCAGGTAGATCTGGCCTGCCCCTGAGGCCTTGTACATTTTTACCCCTTCCTTTTCCACTTCTCTTCTGGGTACCAGTTGGATTTCATATTCATGAAAACCTCCAGGAATAGTACTTAGGGCTGCTGATAGGGAGCAGAGTACATCCTAAGAAAGGCAAATCTTACGGCTGTTGCTAGTTTGAACGTAATCTGCCCTCATAATCTCGCAGGGAGTGCTACTATGAGCAGGTGTGGCCTTGTTGGAGCAAGTGTGTCACTGTGGAGCTGGGCTTTGAAGTCTTTTTAGCTCAAGCTTCCTTCAGCGTGACTGTCAGTCTAATTCCTGTTGCCTGCAAGATGCAGGACCGTCAGGTCCAGCACCATGTCTGCCTGCACACTGCCATGGTCCTCACCATAACTATAATGGACTGAACCTCTGAAACTGTAAGCGAGCCATCCTCAGTTAAATGTTTTCCTCTGTAAGAGCTGCCATGGTCATGGTGTCTCTTCACAGTAATAGAAACCCTAATTAAGACAACTGTGACATAAAATATGAAGGTGTGGAGATAGATGAGAAAAGGCCTGTCCCCACAAGGCACCCGCAGAATGCCCAGGAGGACATACTCTTACAATGGACAGAAACACAAGTTAGCATCCAACTAGTAACATGCTAAATAAATTGTGTAAAATTTGATATCCATACCATAGTTGTATGGGTTCTGTGGAAATGTAAATCAACATTTTCATCATTAGAGAAACGAGGGAGGCGAATTTCTGAATTCTGTTATCATGTGGGATCACCTAAGAATAGCATCCATTTGTGTTCTGTCCCCACCTCCATCGACCCACGTTTGAATGTTAATGCCACTGTCACAGAGATTTCAGTTGGTGCCCTTCATTAGAGAAGACTCTCCCGAGGTGTGAGAGGCTGGGGAGAGGTCACAGAATCCACAGATAAATCAAGAGAGTAGGAAAAGAAGATACCCCACTGTAGCTGACGCAAGAAAAATACCATAGAATGATGATTTCATTTGTGTGGCAATCAAAGAACACGTGTCAGGGTTTTAATTAGCCGTAATTGCACAATTAGAAGTCACGTGGCTGCTTTTCATCAGTTTTAATCTTTAAAGATTTTCTTTTCTCCTTTTGAAATGTTATGGACCCGTTTCCCCAGCACGGCTCTGAGAGTTCGGTTAGAGGGAAAGCACAGATGCCCGAAGATGCATGAAGGCGCATTTGAATACCTCGGCAATCCTCACATGACATGCTTTGATTCAACCGGCTCAGTAAGATGCCTGCCTGTGCAAAGGATGTGTCTCGAGGGAAAACGTTGCTATATATGTTTTAGATGTTTTTGGCAAAGCATATTAATTTTTAATTAAGTAAAATGATTGTAGCGTATAAGTAAACCAAGCTGCCTCCTACCCGGTCCATTAATGGTCAATTTCAACGTAAGAATTTCAAGATAAACTAATGAAGAGGAGTTTTTCCCAAATCAAGCCAACCATCAAACTCTTCATGAAAAATACGTTTTCCTCTCGTCTTTGAAAGTGACCACTGATCTCTTCTTTGTGTCTGTTCCGTAGGCACACAGACGCGCCAGAGGGACGAGCCCTTACAGCATATCTTCCAGGATCAAGCCTATAGTTGGGGTGCTTAGTCTCTGGGCGGGGTGCAGAGCTCTGGGAAGAATATCTCTTTGCTAACCCTTGAAACTCTGATGTGACCAGAAGCAAGGCCAACAGAGATGTGGTTAGGACCACAAGGCAGCTTACGGGGTCCATCCTGGTACCCTTGGAGAGTGCTCATAGCCTCAGTCCTTCTACTAATCCCAGCGAGAGGCCCACTGTACAGTGATCTGTGACTTGGGCCGGAACAGAGCTGCTGTGTTTGCAGACACAATGGATAAATCACTTGCTGAGTCTATAGCGTTTGGTTCTTCTTCACTCTCCTGGCTGTGAGTGACGTCATTGGAAGACATTCAGGGAAGAAGGGATGTTCAGATATTGACATGTCCCGACTGCAGCTTCCCCGGTGTACTTGGGGGTGAAGCGGGGCTCCTCTTCATGCCTCCAGATCTCTTGATAATGTCATCAGTCCAAGCTCCTCTTAAAACTTATTTTCCCAATTCTTAGTTGGTAGGACATCTCTTCCTGTACTCTGTGGGATATTAGGAAAGTTTCTAATATAGCGCTCCCCAACTTCTAACGCTGTGACCCTTTAGTTGCTCCTGTTGTGGGGACCCCCCAACCATAAAATCATTTTCTCAATTGCTGCTTCATAAGTGTAATTTGCATGAGTTCTTATGAGTTGTAATGTGAATATCTGTGTCTTCCTACAGTCTTAGGTGACCCCTGGGAAGTGGTCATTCGACCCCCCCTCTATAGAGATTGCAACCCATAGGTTGAGAAATGCTGATCTAATACCATTCATTCATCTTTGCTAGGAAGTACGGACAATGGGTGGCTCCTCTGTCTTGTGTCCTATGGAACACATACATCTTTGCTATCCGCTGACTTGGTAGGAGGTATTTGGGGAAGGAGACGATACACTTAGTTCCGGTGACTTCAGAGTGAGACTACAAATCAAAAGTGTTTGTGGACATGAGGGATGTGTGTGACCTTTTGCATGATGGGCTAGGGAAACTGAGGCAATGGCTATCAAGTTTCCTGTGTGCAACAGAAAGTTTCAGATCTGGGTGCAGCATTTCTAGATGGGCTGTGTCTTCATCTGCTTTCTTCCCCAGGGCTAGACGCAGCATGCTCAGAAAGGGCACCAACGCTAGTCTGCTGGACGCAGCAACTGCCCCAATGTTCCTTTGTTAAACAAATCCGATCCCTCAGCGCAGTTCTCAGGGACTGCCCGGTGGGCTGACTCGCCCCCAGTGCCATGGTCATCATGGTACTATCAGGACTTCTGGGAAAGCCTTCGAGGATTTGGCCCTGCTCCCATTGCCTTCTGGGACTGCGGTCCCAGGCTCCTTTCACAGCTGGCCCGCCACTCATTCATTCCCTCACTCCTTCTCTCGTTCAAGCTCAGATATTTATTGGCTGTCAACCCTTGTTACGGCGAATGGAAGGTTGCGCAAAGCCTCGTGTTCCACAGGTTTCGCAGACCTGTGAGACCATAACAAGACCGTCAGAATTAAAACAGAGCACTAAAAGATGGCCTTTCTGCTCAACAGAGTTGAGAAGCCAAGGGCAACTCCCTGCACCGATTTCACGGACTCCCAGACTTCCATCCCTTCCCAGCAGTGCAGGAGCCTTTGTTGTTGTTCAGTGGTCTCTGCTGTTTGTGTTACAGTTAACAGGGTCAGCTTTGTTGGGAAACAAGCACCCGCCGGGTGACCTCAGAAGCACTTTTCTTCCTCCCTGCCCCCCACCTCCACACTTTCAGGACTTGTAAGATGAAGATTGAGGTCATTGCATATTTTAGTGTTCCTTAAAAACCCCAAATGATCTCAAAGATAACGTAGACATAAATCCCCAAAGGGTCTCAATCTCTGAACTTGGTCAGTTCCTTTTGGGAAAAGAGGGAGGTGAGGGCCCAGAGACACTGATAGTTTGGACTCTTCCTATTCAGCAATCAAAATGATTAAGAGGAGCTTGGAGTCCACTGGTCGTCTGGCTCCAGGGCTGTAAGTCCACTGCAAAGAACTGTAGTTTAAGCTTGTGCTAAGACAGAGAATTACAGATTTTTGCATACTCAAAATCCCTCATTAGATTTGTGAGCCTGTGAGCCCTTGTTTATACCGAGCTTTAGGGAATGCATCAGAAAATGTAAACAGCCCTGTATCTACAGGGAATGGTTTTGGGCACAGAAAACACTCGGCAGTAGGAGCTTCTCTTGTGGTTTGATTTGCTCATCTATCTTCCCTTTTTAGGACCCGGTGAAGGACAGCCTTGGTTCCCTTGGAATTTGCAAGCAAAACATTTCTCCTCTCTAGTTCTCTTCCAGACACTCCCATTCTCTCTCTTCTCCTCTCCCCTCCTCTACTCTCCCCTCCC
>JAQHUG010000085.1:3705442-3721358 GCA_028555095.1 Dicrostonyx torquatus
GGAAGAAGGGGAAGAGAAGGGGAAAGGGGAAGGAGAACTTGAGAGAAGGGAATAGTTGAGATGGAGGAAGGACAGAGAGGGAGAGTAAGGAAAGAGATATTTTGATTGAGGGAGCCATTATGGGGTTAGCAAGACACTTGGCATAAGAGAAATCCCCAGGAATCCCCAAGGATGACCCCAGCTAAGACCCTAAGCAATAGTGGAGAGGGTACCTGAACTGGTCTTGCCCTGTAGTCAGATTGATGAATATCTTAAATGTCACCATAGGACATTCACCCAGAAACTCATGGAAACAGAGGCAGAGACCCACAGTGGAGCACTGAACAGAGCTCCCAGTCCAGTTGAAGAGTGGGAGGAGTGAGAATATGAGCAAAGAGGTCAGGACCATGATGGGTTCACCCACTAAAACAGTTTACCTGAGCTAATGGGAGCTCACCAGCTCCAGCCAGACAGGGAAGGAACCAACCAGCATAGGATCAAACTAGGCTCTCTGAATATGGGTGACAGTTGCATGGCTGGGGCAGACTGAGGGGCCATTGGCAGTGACACCAGGATTTATCCCTACTGCTTGTATTGGCTTTTTGGGAACCTATTCTCTTTGGATGGATACCTTGCTCAGCCTAGATATAGTGGGGAGGGCCTTGGACCTTCCTCAAAGCAATGTGCTTTACCCTCTGTGAGAAGTGGATAGAGGGTGGCATGGGGGGGTGGAGAGGTGGAGTGGATGGGAGGAGGGGAGGGAGTAGGAACTGGTGGGATTGGTGTGTAAAATGAGAAAAGATAGCTTCTTTTCCTTTCTTTCTTTCTTTCTTTCTTTCTTTCTTTCTTTCTTTCTTTCTTTCTTTTAAAAAGTCCTGGGGTCTGCCCTCATATGCAAGGACCACATCACCAGAATTTGAATAAGGAATGAATTGGGACCTCCCAGGGAACCCTGGGACCTTCCGGGCTCCAGAACGGCAGAACACATCACTGTGCAGCCACTCAGTCTGGCATTTGTCTTTACTTAGGACACTCATGGTCAGGAAACACAGATGTCACAACCCACTTGTCCTCAAAGAATGTCATTTGTGGAAGTTCACCCATGACATCATGGGTCTAACTCTCAGCAAGCATGGCTTTTCTTGCTCCTGGCCACCAGCTCTTGGGGACATTTTCACAAGCCCTCTGTATCCCATTTTGCAGCATCTGCTTTCTGAGAATGGAGTTGCAAAAACCTCTAATAACAGAAACGCTCTTTTCATTCCAGTTCTGGGCACTGAACACTGGCAGGTCTGCCAGCATCCCCAGCATGGCGTCTTGCATCTCCATTTCCACTTCTATTGCAAGCTTACAAAAGGTGAATCCATGCAACACTAGAAATGCACATTAAAAAAAAAACCCAGTTACACTTGGAATCAGCATTTTTCATGTTAGCGTCTCTGAATCATGCAGGTTTATGATCCGTGTTTTCTGGACCTCAGGGTTATGGCCCCTTCACAGTCACATGTATTCACATCCGGAGCTCTCACCAGCCACAGTGTGCCTCCTTAGGACCTGACAGGTTTCTCTAGAACCGCTTCACTCTCTGCCTAGTCCTGTAGAGCATCTCTGAGAACAGCAAACACCTTCAAATTTTCCTGATCAGGAGCAGATACAACTCCTGCTCACATTGCCGTGACAGCACGGATGACCTTGAGACAATATTTTCTGTCCCTCCTTGTTCTGAGTGCCCCACAACGGTTTATCCTGGCAAGGCCTTTCCCTGTGGGATATTTCAAATGTCTTTACTACAGAAACCTCGGGGATGGAGCTGCTATTCTGTCTGCTGAGCAGAGGTGTGGAACCAACCAGGGGAAGCCTGGAGCATGAGCCTGCTTTCTGACAGTCTTAGAGGGTGTCCCTGGGTCCTCGGGACCTCCTTTCTGTTGTTCACGATTTCCCCTTTAGTTTTCATTGGTTGAACTCCTCGCCTCCTTCCTCAGATTGTCCCCACCTTGGAGGCCATTGCAGGCAGGAGCGATGCACCAGCCGTGGCCTCCCTGTTTCCTGGACCTGTGCATGGAAACTGGTGTCTTGGTGACTCAGGATGAGGGGCCTGTGCTGGGGACACTGCTATTTAGTTCCCTTGGGCTGTCTGGTTTTTATCGCCCCGATTTTATAGTTTGCTAATGACATTTTCAAAAGTTCTGTGGGCTCCAAAATTGTTTCCACTGAGTTTTCTTTTTTCTTTCTTTTTTTAACATTGAAGGTTTGATTTTGCTGCTTTGCTTTGAGATAAAAAGAATGGCTACTGTTGTGCTATCTAAAGGGTAAGGCGTTTCAGTGGGAAGGCCCGGGACATAGCTATGAACTGGCCTCTTAGGTTGTATGAGGGCGACCTGCGTAGTTTCCTCTTGACTTTAAAGAAGGGACCAGTGTCTCTTATTCTTGCCTTGCTGTGATAAAATGTCTGGCAGAGGCAACTCAAGCTCATTTTGGCTCATGCTTCCTGTGGGTTCATCCCGTGGTCTCTTGGTGCCGTGACTGTGGGCCTTACAGTAGAGGAAGCTCTCGGTGGGTGTTACTTACCTCGTGGAAGTCAGGAAGCAGAAAGAAAGAGAGCAAGTACACACCTTCTAAAGGCACACCTTCAGCAGCCATTGCCTCTACCTAAGCCCCAGTCCTAGAGTGGCCACAGCCTCTGAACTTGCACCACCAACTGAAGACCACGCATTCAACACATGCGCTCATGTTGTATTCAAATCACAAATCTCCTGGGTCATTTCTCCATAGAAGCTGCATCCAGGCAAGTCTCATATGTGACTCTCGCATAGCGTGTAGAGGGATGAAGGGTTGGGGAACTTGACTTTCTGCCAACTGATGAACCAAACCAAGTAGACTTTAATTGGAGTCTCGATCATGCCTGTTGGTGTGTGCTGAGTGGGCATTTCCTATGTGCTATGCAGGATACTGTGAGCGGCGAGGGTCCCATCGCGGCTCCTGTTCTCCAAAGGTTCAGGCAGGAGAGTTCTGGAGAAGCCAGGGTGGCAGTGCAGCTCGCCCCCACCTTACTTGCATGATGAGGTCAAGGTATTGAGCTTTCTATGTCCCACTGACTTGTGTACTTGATGAGTGATCACCCTGTACCCACACTGGAAGCTAACACAAAGGCTTGCCAGAAACTTATTCAGCTTTAGGAGACTCATAGTTTATGTGGGCTACACCTTGCTCCATTCCCCTGGATTGAGGGGGGGGCAGTCACCTTCTGTCAATCTTCTGTGGCAGTGCTGGCGTACACTTGGCATCCGGTAAACACTCCCGTCCATTCCTCCAGAGCATGCTTGTGTGTGGCCTGAGGTCTGAGCTGGCGCACGGATGCGGACCAGTAAAGTGCTGTGTTCCGCTGTCCCTCCCTTCTTCTGTACTTATTCTGTAATATTGTATTCCTTTTCAATTCATATTAAACCTCGGAGCTCCCAATAAATGTCTGGTTTCCTGCTTCTCCCTCTTAAATATGTTGCCGAAAGCACTCTGTGTACAAAGTTTGTAAAAACAAATATTATGAAAACCTTAAAAAATCACAGTTCTTTTCTGTTCCCTCACTAAACTGTACACCCCAGAGGTATCTGCTCTTAGTTACGGTAGCTTCGTCCCTCCACCCAGCGCTCCACACTTCTGGATAGCACAGTGGGATTTCCACTTCTTACGATTATCAGTGGGGTCACAAAAGACGGGAACTTAACTCCTGTGACGTGCACGTATCTCCCACTGTAGCAATAGGAGGCAAGCTGTGTCTCGCCGTGGCTCCTGGCCACACGCTAGCTTACATTTGAAATAATTATACACAAACTGGATTCATTTAACACACTGCCTGGCCATTAGTTCTAGCCTCTATTGGCTAACTCTTACATCTTATTTCACCCCATTCTTTATAGTCTGTAAGTCACCACGAGGTAGTGGGCTTACCGGGAAGATTCAGCATGTCTGGCCCTGGCGGCTTCATGGAGGCTCTCTCCCTGAGCCAGTCTTCTTCCCAGCATCCTGTTCTCTTTTCCCTGCCTATCTAAGTCCTGCCCTATCAAAAGGCCAAGGCAGCTTCTTTATTAACCAATGAAAGCAACACAAAACACAGAAGAACCCTCCTACACCATCCCATCACCCATCGACCGGTGTTCAGTTATTTGACAAATCCGTGCTGGGTGCTTGCATCATTAGAGCAAAGCTGGCACCGTTGTGGACACATTACGATCGCGTATTCTTTCTGGTGCAGCCTTCTGTTTGTCCTGGAGCTCAGCCTGTCCTTGTCTTTGAGAAGATCTGCACAGCGTTTCGTTCCAACGCTAGTTACCTCCCACACCCTGCAGGACACGTGATCTGAGGAACTGTCCCGTTTCATTTCCTTGGTGACACTATCCTTGGAGGAGTCTATTTCCCTGCTCTATGTCTGAGGGCTTTCAAGGCCCCTGGATGGGTGCTGATGGGAGCATTTTTTTTTTATGATGATGAGTTTGTCACAACTCTTCTGTGATTCTATTTCCCGTGTCCTGTGTGACTTGTCTTCTTTTCTTCTGCTTACTGTCTTGCTCTGTGAAGAAGCATTTCCCATCTGGAGCTTTCTGCCACAAAAGTGGTTTTTGAAAACTCGCCCATATGATGTTTTTGCGCAGTTATTATTCATTTAGCTTTGTGGTCTATTGGATACTAGATTGGGAGTATTTTCAAAATTGGGCCCTGGCTAGAACAGCACCAGAACACTCTATTTTTCAATATATTTTAGAAAAATGCTGACTTCTGCCAGTTGGTATATTCTATTTTGTTTCTGTCTGGGATTTTGTCTTTACTGTTAATATTCGGAAACTTCATATTGATTTGCTGTGTGTGTGTGGCTTGCTTCTCATTTATTGTCCTGAGCATATGGTAGGTGTTTCTACTTGGAAAGCCATGGGTTTTAGTTCTGGGAATGTGTCCTATATCATGTGATTTTTTGTGCTGTTCCACTTACTTACTTGGTTTTCTTTGTGGCACTTCAGTTAGTCAGAGGTCAGCTCTTCTCAGCTAATACTCTGAAAATTTTATTTCCCATTTTAAGTGTTATCAGTTTAGCCTTGTAACTTTGAAAGTTTATACCAATTCTATCTTCTTTGTCCCCATTTAGATGGGTTGCCCTTATATTTTAAATTCTGAGTGCTCTTTCTTGTCGTCTAAAAATGTCTTTCCAAAATGTCATCCTAGCTTTATTTTTCCTATAGGCAGAGTCTGGGAGCAAAGGCAGCATGTCTGGCCCCCATCAGCTGAGTCTTGGCCACCTGTCCTGATAGATCGATCTGTCAACCAAGGGGCTGGGTAGCGGCTGGAGCAGAGAAAGATGTTTTCGGTGTGCACAGGAACAGACACGGGAAGGGGATCCAGTGAGTCTGTTTTCTGGGCTCTGACATGAGCCTTTAGTTTAAACAGAGAAAGAACGGAGGCAGAGAGGAAGAGGTTTGCACGACTGAGAGGTCTGGTCAAGGTGCGGGCTGGCTGACTGCTACCTCAGTCTTGGTTCTGCTGGGCAGTCTGAGGAGCTCACTGTTGCTTCTAGGGGGCGGGGGCGCTGTTTCTCAAGTCAGTGGTTGTTCGTGTTCCATGCGCCGTTGTCTCTACCGTGGACAACAGTCTTATAGGGGGCGGGGACGCTGTTTCTCAAGTCAGTGGTTGTTCGTGTTCCATGCGCCGTTGTCTCTACCGTGGACAACAGTCTTATCTGAGGTACGGTCTGTCCTGAGAGGCAATGCTGTTCTGGCATCCAAGGTGACTGCTTAGGATAGTGACTGGAGAATTGGACCCTCATTTAGGGGTTCCTGGAAAAGAATACTGTAAAGGCTGACAGACAGCAGTGTGACTTGGTTGCTCCTATTTCTGTGCCTTCAGCCTTAAGGAGGGGGGAGGTGGATCAGACAGATCCCCTTGTTAACTTACCTACGTGCAGAGGTGAGCAGGGGACCTGGAGCAGAGGTGACAGATGCACAAAGAAGGCAGGGATGCCAGGATTTATTCCACTCTTAGTGACCTTGGGGACCAAAATTAGGGGCAATGTTTTCCTTTTCCTTTTAGTTAAAACACCCATTGCCATGCTCCCAATGAAAAGGCCAATTTGTTTATATCTTCTAGAATTTAAGCTTGAGGTTTAGGTTTCTTTCTGTCTCTTCAGCTTTCGTTTCTACGTTTCATTTGCTCTTGTTTGTTTTTATTTAATTTCAGTCTCTGTATTTCACATATCTGGATGCAGTAAACATCCAACGAGAGGCATATCCAGCACAATAGATCAACTGACATACATAGATGTCCGTGAACACACATATTTATAATGCATATACAGATCAAAATACTTCAAGTAGTAGTGATGAAAATAAGTCGTAATGATTGTTCTCTTAAGTCTTTAAACTCAGAAACAGTAATGTTGGTAAATCTCATTTTTAAAATGTCACTCACAGTCAGCCAAGCATTCCGTGTGGAGAGCAACTTGTGTAATTGCAAACAGAACTGCTGAGTTACTCCCCACGGTGCTCTGCATCACGGCTTCCAAGTTTGAAGAAAATGTAACCATTAACGTGGTGACATAAAATGACGAGAACGATTCCAAAGGATTCCTTGTTTTTTTAAAGCCGTCGTCATCTATTTTTTAAATGTGTCTCTGCAATCAAACGGTGGTAGTGCTTGTCTGGAACCTGCTCTTTAAACACAGGGCTGTGTCATACAACACGCATCATGTCCCGCAGGCAGACCTGGCTGAGGCCAAGGGGAGGGGCTTGAACCTCTGAACCCACCCTCGAAGGGACCGTCCTTAGCTTGGAGGGTGGTCGTGGGAACCTAGCTAAATTTTGGAGCTCTCCAAATAAATTTCCATTTAGAAAGTTAAGCTGCATGGGTTTGATGTTTCTGTTGTTACGGTATGATAGCTACAGCAGCGGCTCAGAACTTGAGTCTTTGGGGAATGGATAGCTCCATCACAAATCTATTTAGAACTGTTGTCCATGAATAATTAAAAGAAAAGCAATTACAGTCTATTTAAATACCGCTTTAAGTTTTCTCTAGGCAGCTCTTACCTCCCACACTCTGGATCCATAGCTTCCCACTCTGCTTGCATGCCCCTGGGATAAGGGGAGCCAACCACAGGACACACTGCATACTGCTCAACAGGGCCTTCAGCAGTCCCCTGGCTAAGACTGTGCTGGCTCCTCAGTACTCAGCTTGACAGGATATAGACTCACCAGGACAAATCTCTGGGTAGTCTGTGAGGGGGCTTTCTCGACTGGGAGAACCAGATGGGCAGACCTATCCTAAAGGTAGACTGTACCAGTTGGCCAATGGGCGAGGAGCTGTGGTCTAGACTGAGTGACAGGGAGAGAGGGAGTTGAGCGCTAGTGTTTCCCCCCTGCAGATACAATGTGACAATCTGTAGCCTGCCCTGGCCTGCTTTGATAGACTGCACCTTCGGACTGGGAGTCAAAGTGAAACTCTATGTAGCCGCTTCAGCCACCACATTACTGAATCCCTGCAGTGAATTTTTCCTGGAGTGTGAGGGCTCCTGGCATTTGGAAACCTTATGAAGCTCCCTTCAAGGCATTCTCTCTTTCTGGGGGCTTCCTTAATTCTCCTGACTGGGATGGGGAACTTGGCTACAACATTTTGTTGGATCTGTTTTTAATGCAATACTCACATAGATTTTTGTTTGTGTTTCCCTCCCGCCCTCTTCCCTCCCTCTCTCTCTTCCCTTCCTCCCTTCCTCCCTCCTTCCTTCCTCCCTTCCTCCCTCCTTCCTTCCTCCCTTCCTCCCTACTTCCTTCCCTTCCTTCCTCCCTCTCTTCCTTTGGAACTTGGGAGTCATCCACTGGGAACCACAGGTGGAAGAAGACCCTGGGGCTCCACAGATTCTCACCCAGTCTTTCTGTTTTCCCACCAGTCGTCAGCTCTGATTTTAGATGCCAGCACTCTCTCTCTCTTAGCCATCCCCTGGAGGTTGTATCCCCAAATCTCTCTGATTTCCATTTGTTTGCTGACTACTCTGTCTGAAGCCACTTCACGTCTCCCCTCTCTCTGCTTTGCTAGATCAATGAGGATCAACGGCTGCCCTCTGCATCTTCTGGTTTATCTATAATCTCTTTCACCACTGTCGACTGTCATATCACCTTGTCCTTGAGATGATGAACACTTGACTGTTTTGAGGTCTTTCTGCTTGGCTATGGGTGTGTGTTGCTTCATCTATTTTATTCAGCTCCAAGTTTCCTTGAAAATTTAATTTATTATTTTTAAATTATTTAAAATTATTTATTATTATTTCAATTATTATTTTTTAAGACAATTCATTTGTAGGGAGAATACAAAATCCAAACAAAAATTCTAGTAAATAGACTTCAATAATATTTTATATTTGAGCTGATCAGCCTCTTGTTAAGCTATTGGGTCTCCTTCAGGGACCCTCACTCAGTACACTTCGCTGAATCCGTCCGTGCAGTAGCAGGAGGCAAGGTGATTCGGATCCACGAGTTGAAAGACAAGCCTTCAGCTGAGATGGAATCCATCTTTCAGAAAAAGCCCTCTCTTGGCTAATGAATCAGAAACATTCACAGTTTACAGAAGCGTGTGTTCCTTACCAAGTGTAGCACGGGACCTGAGGGTTATACAGCAAGATGATCAGAGTAAGCAAGGGACGGATGGAGGCATGCGCTTGACCCTCTGATCCAAGGTTCACCTGAGAGCGGGCCCTACTCAAAACTCTCAGAGAGAAGAAGCAATTCCGTCGTCGGTATTCTGCAGAAATGTGTTTGTCTTTCTCGCCCTGTAAATCTGGGCCCTAAGCTGGCATTTCAGTTGCATTGTATTTTTATATTATTTGCTGAAATGGTCGGCATCAGTGTTGGCCAGGACCTGCGGAAAGTGAATTCAGTTGCTGTTAGGAACAATGGTTGAGACAAGGTCTGTCTGTCTTCACTGCAGGGCAGGGGGTGGGGAAGAGGAGGAAGGGAGGCAGAAGACTTGACTGTGTCTCCTTCAAGCAACAAAAGAGCAAATGCTTTGGGATCTGACCCCGATTCCTTTATAGTAGTGTGACAAGCTCACCAAATTCCAGGGGAAATTGAGAACTATGTATCTATTCGTTCCTATTCCCTGTCAGTCAGGACTTGCCCACGGGAAGCTAAGTAAGCTAAGTACCTCGTGTGGGATTGCTCATCATAAGCTCTTTGATTCTTCCTACGGCAGACATTTGCAGCTTAACTGCTCCCTAACCTCAATCCTACCACCCTGTTCACGGCATAAGCGTCTCAGGTCTCAGCGACAGGAAACAACCTTTGACCTGATCTTCCGGCTTCCACTCTCAATCCTACTGCAGCTATTACCCAAGTGCAACCTAAGTCCTCTGTCTTTTCCCCACTGAAGCCATCTAAGGGTTCCCAAAAGAACGCCCGGTAATCTGCGTGTTCCATCTCCTGCCATCAACTCCCCGGGCTTTCTAGCCGTGGGACCTTGCTGCTCTTTTTTTGTTTGTTTTTTTTTGTTTTTTGTTTTTGTTTTTCGAGACAGGGTTTCTCTGTGGGTTTGGAGCCTGCGCTGGAACTAGCTCTTGTAGACCAGGCTGGTCTCGAACTCAAAGAGATCCGTCTGCCTCTGCCTCCCGAGTGCGGGGATTAAAGGCGTGCGCCACCACCGCCCGGCTGACCTTGCTGCTCTTGAATGTGCTTTCTAGGTCCTTACCTGGGCCCAAGTGGAGAAAAGCAACCTGGTCTCTGCAGGCCACGGGTCAGAGCTCCTCAGGGAAAAACTCTCAAAGAAGCTCAGAATCGGGGACACCTGGAAGAGTGAGGAGCTCGGTGACAGATGTCTAAGGAGGGTGAGTTTTAACTTGGAGGTTGGGAGTGAGATGAATAGAAGCCTTGGAGAAGGTAGGAGTATGGCATGTTGAGAGAGAAATAATGGAAAACAAGAGTTTTGAAGAGAATTTACTGTGGATTCTAAGTTGGTTTTTATTTCTCATCTTCTAAAGATTCAGAAAAAGATGGGATTTCTTTTAATTGTTTTTTTTAAATATGTATTTATTTATTATGTATACAATATTCTGTCTGTGTGTATGTCTGCAGGCCAGAAGAGGGCCCCAGACCTCATTACAGATGGTTGTGAGCCACCATGTGGTTGCCGGGAATTGAACTCAGGACCTTTGGAAGAGCAGGCAATGCTCTTAACCACTGAGCCATCTATCCAGCCCCTTTTAATTGTTTTTTATAATTGTTGAGTTGGATTTACTTGACTGCCCTAACTTCCATGACCTGCGCACAGGGCTCTTGTTTGTATGCAGCCGTGGGAGGTGCAGCACGCTCTTTTGTGTGAGCACCATGCCTCAACTCCCTCTAAGCCTACTCCTACTCCCCCTTTCCCTTTCTCTCCCTCAATGCATCTACTCTAACCTGTGCTGCCCACAGGCTCCTAAGTGTAGGGGTGTGGGGGATTCCGAAGGAGCGCGGACAACCTAAGGAAGAGTTCTACCCCGAAGAAGACTGACTCTCTTACCCCGGAAGTCAGCAACTGCTCCCAGCTCTGAAGCTACGGGTGGGGGCTCTTGAAACCTTCCCACCGTGTGCTAGAATGTTAGCTGGTTTGACTGTGGGCAGGTCTTGTACAGGCAACCACCATTGTCATGGGGGCATAAGTGCAGTAGTCCGGTCATGTCTAGAAGCCATCTTACTGAATTCTTCAACAACGGGGGACTGACAAGATGGCATCTGCAGGTAGCAATGCTCGCCACCAAGCCTGATGACAGGAATCTAATCCCTAGAACACACATGATGGAAGGACAGAACCAACTCCTATAAGTTGTCCTCTGAGTTTTACATGTGTAGCATGGGGCACACGCGTGAACACACACACACACACACACACACTCCCGACTAGGTGCTTTATTCAGTTTTCAACTTCATCTCTTTTGGATAATAGGAAATACCCAACAACACTAGGTTCTTCAAGGACACTAGATACAGAGACGCACAAATACACGCATGCACACATATACACATCTGCACACATACAAATACATATAATATATACACACGTGAAGGGGCCAAAATTTGGAAACTTTAAGTTCATACAATGACCTCTTGAAGTCAAGACTCACAAGAATTAACCATGGCTGACTCGGGAGGTCTTTCCCCGTCCCTGGAAGAGGTGGAGGAGGGTGTCTACACTTGACAGCTAGGGAAGATGACTTGTGGGATCAGGGAGCCACCAGAGCCTAGAGCATGCAGGACTGGGAGGATGAGGAGGGGACTAACAGCTCCAATAGATGATGCTCTGAGCTGAGAAACACTGACCAAACTGGGCTAATCAGAAAACTTTAAAAGGTTGACATGAAACACACATGGGCTTGAGGCGCTGTGTCATTCCAAGACGGTGTATCGGGCAGCAGACATCAGACTCTTCAACGTTCTGGCTGTTTCAATTGTTTGCCACTTATTAGTTCTACAGTTTAAGCAAATCCTTGAATGTCTATGATGCTCTTTCCTTTGACTGTGTGGTGAGACCAGGAAGCCTTTCCTTCTGATAGGGATCCAGGCATATGAAATCTCGGATTTCAAGAGCCCATTGGTGGGCTCTTGAACTTTCTGATTATCTTATAAAATGGAAGTACTTTCCCAGTCCCCGCAACCCTACCCTGATGACATGCATTCAGTGCTGCTTCAAGACAAGGACCTGCTCACACCCTCTTCTGACTTCCAGCCCCCACACCATCCTAGGCTAAACTCAAAAAACGCTTCGAGGCCAATGATCGTATCTGTGTAGATGGGGCTGAGTTTCCATTTCTCTCTGGACCTTGACGGTGACAGTAACCAGAACAAGAGAAGACCCCAGAATGATGACGAAGTAGGCATGATCAAGAACCAAGGAAATGACAAAATCAGGAAAGGCTTAATAGCTGTCATAAAATATTCGGTTTAATTAACTAACAGTGTCCCTGCTCCTGGGTAGCCTTAAGGCACCTGCCAGTCTTGTGACTGTGAGAGTCTGTGGTTTTAGGAGGGCACGTGAGCGTGTGTGTGTGTGTGTGTGTGTGTGTGTGTGTGTGTGTGTGTGTTGTATCTGGCTTTGGTGACAGTGTTGAGTTCTTTATAGAATAACTCAGGGCACAGTCCTTCCTCCAGGCGTTGCCATGTCATGAAGCTTGCTCCTGGCATGTAGGATGGGGGCCCTGGTGACCATAATTCTGTCAAAGATCTTTTAATGCATTTCCTCCCCATTCTTCTGTGTCACCCGTTGGCGATTACAGGCTACAGAAAATGTACACAGAAGGGATTTGTTTGGGTTACCATGTAGCTGGGTGGGAGGGAGCTATGGCTAGTGGCCGATTCTTTGGGGTGACTGGGCATGGGTTATGGGAATGGAACCTGATGTCCCCTTAGCAGCTCCCAGAGAGTTGCCTCCCTAGCATCCTGGAGCCTGTGAATAGTGTTTCAATCAATGGTCAGAGTGGAGAAGGCAGCTTCATTGTCCCCGCTCCCCAGGACCGACTGACCTCTTCTGAAAAGGTCCATTCTTAATCTAGTGAGACTCTTCCTCATCCGGAAAGGCCAGCTAAGCACAAAGATCTCCTGTGAAAGGGTGAGGTGAGGGGTCAAGGGTGGCAGGGGAGGGAAAGGAAGGTGCCACACATCCACCAAGTCATTTCCACCAGAATAGAGGGGAACAAAGACACGCCCATTTCCAGAGTTTTTGTGAAGGGCTCTGGCAAGCCAAGCACCCCACCGCAGTCCACTGACCTTTCTCTGCCCTAGAGGCTCCTTTTTGTCATGTTGATGAATCTCCATTTGCACTTGCTGGTAGCAAGGGAACAATTTACCAGGAAGGGTCCTTTGAGGGATATGCACAAAAGGCTGGACCTTTGCTTCCCATTGTCCTTTCGTTCCCATTGGCTATTGAGGTTAGGGAAGGTGGGGAATGAAGCTGTAAGAAGCAAGAATGGATCCCCATTCCTTTCTGAACCTTTCAATGATGCTGTACAACCCAGGTATTCACATTGCCCTCCCCTGAGAGGCAGAACATTTGCTCAATGTGTGGGAATCAGGCCCCAGAAGAGTCCTGGTGACTATTCAGCCCGATACCTCCCAGGAAGTGTATACACTTAACGATAAACACTGAAGAACATAAATTCCAAATGAGAGCCTCTGTATAGCTTTAGCCTCTGTTGCTGGCTTTGTTCTTTTGTTCCTCAATGGTTAAAACACTGAAGTGATTCGGGGAAGAAATGAGAGCAGAGGACTCTATCGGTTATGATCAATGGCCACTCCACGTGCAGACTGTCGGGTAAATTTTGTACCTCTAGCCTTTGATGCGTTCCTAACTTTTTCTGACCCTTTCTGTAGTGAAGATGTTTGTTTCTAAGAGTTTTCGAGAGCTGTGGTGATGTAAACGAGAAATGTCCTCCACAGGCTCAGGTAACGGAACACTCGCCTCCCAGGGAACAGTGCGGTCTGGGGAGGTTTGAAAAGAGTCTTGTTGGCTGAAGCCCATTCCCTGGAAATGGATTTTGTGAACTGAGAGCCTGGAGCCAGACTCCCAATCTGCTTTGGGCTTGTGTGAGGTTGGGAGCTCTCGGCTTCTCGGTTGGGCTGCCATGCCTGCCACCTGCTGCCAATCTTCCCGGCCGTGTGGACTCTTGTCCCTTCGGAAGTGTAGGTAAAAATAGATGTGCGCTCCCAAAAGTTGCTTTTGGTCCTGGTGTCTATTACCGCAACAGAAAAGGAACTAAGACAAGATTTAAGAAACTGGTGCTCCATAGCTAAATAGTCTGTTTGGGTTGTCTCTGGGCGTGTGAAATTATTCAAACTTAAATAATTTAGGCTTGTTGAAAGTGCTTTGTATCCGCATTTTGAGTGGTCTGTAGCACACATGGCTGGCGCGTACCTAATTGGAACCCACAGACCAAGTACACGTCCATCATCATGTTGGGCAGGACCCATCGATAGTCTCTCCTCCGAGATGCAGTTTCTCAGCATAGGAGAAGTATCCCGTCATTTAGATAACAGGAACAGTCTTTTTAATTTTCCTTTTCAGAGAGTGGCTGTTATCAAGTAAGCATTGACTCTTTTGTGGTCTCTGATGATGGTGGCCAAGGACCTTGTGTTTGTTCGCTTCCCTGTCTCACGGGCTCAGCGTCCCAGTTCTTGGCCATGCTGTCCGAGTGTGTGGTGACACACTATATCATAGCAGAAGTGAGTTGCCCAGGGGGGTCTCCTGGCCATGGTAGCGAGAAACCAAGACAAAGATGGGAAAGAATTAGAGCCCTAGTGTCAAATGTTCAAAAGTTCCCAGGGGCCTTCCCGATCCTCAGAAGTAAGAGCCCCGTAGCTGAGCTGTGTTTATTTCTTAGGCTCTCCATGTGCTTGCAAAGCAACCTTTATTTTCTCTTGGGCTGCGGTGCGGTACCCAATAGACATGGCGCACTTACCCTGCTGTCTTTGTGGCTCCCTGCACCTTCGCTTGAAGAGCTCCTTCCCTGTGACTGATCTGGCTTCCCGTTTTATCAACGCGAACCCTGCTTGCATTTCTGTCCTCCCACGGCTATAGCCTCTTGAACTCTACGGTCGCTTCTTTAGCTTGCATTCATTCTGTAAACCACACATGTGCACGCACACGTGTGTGCATACATGCTTATATGCATACCCACATGTATGTATGTGTATGTCTGTGTGCATATGGAGAGAGAGCTGTTATGTGTGATAGAAGACGTTTAATATTCGTGAGATTGAGATTTAAAAAAAAAACCTGCATTCCACTCAGCTAGATGTCCAAGTCATATGGATTATCTGGAAAATGGCCGTATTGAAACCATTGTACCTTATGAGTTTACTGTTATTCAATAACTTCCAACCTTGTCTCTAGGTCTTAAACTGAGATCATGGTTGTACATTCTGTTGCTTTCTGCCTTGATTCAAGGAGGCCCAGATTTATTCTGCTGTATAATTAGGATTCACACCGTCCTTGCTAGACAAAGGAAGCTAAAACACACCCCCCCTTAATTGCTGCGGTCTCTGGTTAATCTACTCTCTTCTTTTTGGTATAAACCATTGTGGCAGCTTCAAATTCTTCTAACCGTGTTTGTTATAAAACCGCCTTCTTAGTTCCTTCGCTGTCTGTAACAAAGATTATCATAGGAAAGTAAAAACACTCCACAGCATGTCACGGGCACATCAAGGGCGTCCATGTCTGCTCACGGCTTGGCGTCACTGTTCTTGAAGAGCAGCGGTCACAGCTATGTCACCAGACGAATGGGCACCACAAGCTTGCCCCATTTCTTAGGCCGCCTCTGCCCGTCCTGTTCTGATTCCCCATACCTCTGCTCCCCGCCAGTTGTCTGTCTCAGTTCTCCTTTGAGCAGAGGCTCTCCATTCTAGCTCTTAGTTGATCTTGACTTCCTTCAGCATGACAGTCTGGCCCAGTGACGGGGAATGGCATTGAGATAAAGCATTCTATCGATCCTCCACAAACTACACCACTAGACAGTCTATGAGGAAACTGCAACATTAAGGCTCCCCTTTGGAATGGCAGAATGGTGTCCCCGACGGCACATAGGCAGCTGTAGACGCAAGGAATGGGAGCAGCCTGCTTAAGGGGAAGTCAAGTTGGGGAAAGGTTTTCAGCTTATAGCTGTTCTCTGAAGGACAGCTCCTATGGTAGATGGCTTACCTACAAGAAAGACAAGCCAAGTTTGGGGGCAGCTATAGGGGGAGATTGAGTGTTTTATTGGCCATATATAGCAATTAAATATGAGCTGTGTGAAATAGGGCTGTTCCAGGAACTTATCGTACATTCATTCTGCTATTCGCCTCATTCTCTTTGCTCCTTACAAGCATCTCCATTCAGAACTCGACCCTCCCCCTCTGCCCTGGGACAGCAGCTGGGGCACTGACCTAGTCACACACTTGAGTAGCTCCAT
>JAQHUG010000085.1:3723402-3735625 GCA_028555095.1 Dicrostonyx torquatus
GGTCAGGAAAAGGGAAGGTGTGGAGGTGAGGTTCCTCCACATGAACATGGGCGGTTAGCAATCTTCTCGGCTCATCCTCTCTCTGATGATTTCGGGCTGATGGCTCTGGATTCCATCAACACGGCTTCTTGTGAGCCCTACCAACACCAGAGAAAAGATAAACACAAGCTGCTCACAGGGCACTCAGATCTGCATGGAAGATGACTGTGCTTTTCAAGGTCATGGATACAGTCTAGCGTTGTGGCACAGGTGTACAGTCCTAGCATGCAGGAGGCTGCAACAGGAGGATGGTAAGTTCAAGGCCAGCCCGGGCTACAAAGTGGGACTCTGCCTCAAAACACAGAAGTAAAACCCGATTCATGGTACCATCACAGGCCAGCCAGAATGGAAATTTATCATACCAAGGATGTAAAATGTGCTCTAAAGCAAATTTTCATTTCCTTCTGTTTTCCTCCTTCCTTCCTTTCCTCCTACTGCTTCCCTCCTCTGTTTCTCCTTATTTCTAGCAATCGAGAGAATTTTCAGTCTTGTTCAATCAGATAGCCTTGGAAAATTCATTATTGGTGCTGTTATTTTAAGAAACAATGTAGCACACACACACACACACATCTCCCAGAAAGGTATCACCTGCGTGACATAGATGCAAGATTGTCAGCTGCATGCTACAGCATAGCAAGCACTGCTAAGAACAGCAATGAACCATTTCCTCATATGGAAAAAAAATTCCCAACAAAACCCAAGCAAAGAGCCCCAAATAGCGTACTTCACTTTCAAACGCTCTTGTGTAGAGCTGCTCAGACGGAGCCAGGGCTAATCGGTGCCAGGTGCCTTCTAGCCAGGCCAGTCCCATGGATCCCTCGTTCTTTCTGTGGAAGGTTGACTTAAGAACACATCTTTGGTGAATATTTTCATCTCACTTCTGAGACAATGAATGCCGGCAACTTTGCTCCGTGTACGGCAAAGACAGCCACACTGAAAAGTAGAAGAAGGGTCCAGGTCATCTATGAATACCTTAGCTGAAAGAACAGTAACAACAAAAGCAGAAAAGTCTTCTAAGCTTCAAGACAGTGTGGGTGTTCACGAACACTGGAGCCCAAGCCACAGTCTGCTGGTGCCCATCTTTCTAACTGTTTAAGTTTCTTTTCCAGATGCTGCCTCTGCTCAACTTCAATCTATAGACGACATAGATATGGTTTCCCCTTGAGATCTTGGGGTGAAGATGCCAGGCAGGGCTCATGTGGCATCTCCCTTGTCTCCTGTTCTGTGCCTTCCTGCACCCCTGGCAGCAACCATGAAGCAACCCCAGAGACACGCAGAAAGCATGAAGTAAGATGCACACTCTGACTAGCTGCCTCTTTCCCACTTTGTAGAGGGGGAAACAGGCCTGGGGAATTCAGTGGTGGAGTTGATGCTCAGCTGGACCTGCAGCCCAGCTCTCTCAGCTGCCTGCCCTCGGCTATTTAAGGACACAGCCACCATTTGGGCAGCACATGCTTGCCATTGGCTCCACAGGAAGAAAGCATTTAAACTCTTCGAACAGGCTCTGTAAAGCAGTGAATTGAAATAACCTCCTTAGGATAGCACGGCCCTTCAGGGTTTTCTCCTTTTCCTGTAGATTCAGCATTTGTGGTTCAGAAAGCAAAATTATTGTGTAACAAGAGATCTAGTTTGATTCATTCGCTGGACACATAACAGGAGGACTTACAAAATGAGACATATTCCTGTCCTGACCCTCATAGCTCTTCCTTCTGTCCCTGCCGGGTGCTGATGGCTTCCCGAACCATGGTCAAGATCGACAAAGACATCTTTCAAGACCCTAGGTGGTGGGGCATGTCCACTCAGGATAAAGAAAGCTCAGGCCATGCTAAAATCATGAAGCAAAACAAAGCCACCATGCAGAGAAGCATGTTAAGAATATATTCTCAGGTTCTCTTTCCTTTCTTTCTGTCCTTCAATTTTTATTTCATGAAAATGGGACCATCTTGTTTTTGATGTTTTTTTTTTTTTTAAATTTTCGTCAGATACTATAAACAGCTTTTGGTGGTAGGATGCCATATGTAATTATTTGGTTTAATAATATTCCTTGTGGCTGTAACTCATTCAAATGCATTCTCACTTTTTAATATTTAATGCTTCTACTCTTGCAGAATACAGGGCAGTCTCTGGGTTTAGTCATTCATCTTTGCACAGTTCCCTAGGCTGGAATCCTTAAGGTAGTGTGGTGGGATATGCAGCATGAATATTGACCGGTTCCACCGAGTGCCTCTTACCAATGTTTTCTTCCCCAAGAAGCAATAAAGGTGCTTGTGTTGGTTTATTGTCTGGCAAATTTAGGCTAGAAACGGAGTGCAGGCTTCTAGAGTGTAACGGGCTGGCTGAAGATTTATACAGACGTGACACATACTTCTCTTCCAAATTTGCTGCAAGGAGAAAGTGAAAGCAAAAAGACACACTCGCTTTTGTTTACTGGTGCGGAAGACTTGTCTGTATTCTGTCAATCATGTTTTAAATAAATGTGATTGGCCAGGTAGGAAGTATAGGCGGGGTCAACCAGACAGGAAGTAGAGGCAGGGTGAGGAGACCATCTGGGAAGTAGGAAGCTGCCTTGGCATTCCTGCTCAGCCCACCGAAGGAGCAACATGTGTCCCTGTCCTAGCTGAGAAAAGGTACTGGCCATGTGGCTAACATAGATAAGAACTATGGGTTAATATAAGTTATAAGAGCTAGTAAGAAGACTGAGCTAATGGGCCAATCAGTTTATAACCTAATGTAGACTCTCTGTGTGATTTTCTTTGGGGCTTCCCGGCTGTGGGCTACTGGGTGGGACAACGAGCAGGCCCTCATGTTACAATTTACTTATAGAAAGCACCTGTGAGGGGCTTGGATTGGCTACCACCTGTCCTGCTCTGCAGAGACTAGTGACCACAAGGCTGCAGGATGATTGGTAGGTAGGTCAGCTACTGTTGCTCCATACAGCAGCTATAGAGACAGGAGCCTGGGTGCCAGCCTTGCTCCATAGTCTCCTCTTTTCTTCTTCCAGAACAAAAGAGGGGATGAGATGCACAGAGAGACGAAGATGTCTTTCCTGAGGCCTCACTGGCTTATGGTTCTCACCTGGGAGGCCTGAGTTACAATTGTTGGGCATCCGCCTGCTGTTGTCCCTGCCTCTCTCATCCGCTGAGCCATCCCCAGGAATTTAGGAAAACACCCTCAGCTGGTCGTGCACTAGTTCCCTTCCAGGGCCTTCCAAGCTGTGCCTGCTGTCACTCCCTTCTTCCCTATGACACTGTGTCTGGATGGAGTACACAGAGAACCAGTGGATTGTAGAGCAGAGGCTGAACGGGTTATGCTAATGGGGACGTCTAGTGAGTTGGAGATGGAGCATGGCCGGAACCAAGGCTTCTGGACTCCATGGCCTTAGCGGATTGCATTGAGTGGTTCTGTTCAGGGATCTCACGAAGGAAGTAGGATCTCAGTTGGGATCCCGTTTCCTGACCCTTGTGTTTTCTTCCCAGCATCTCCTGAATGTGCCTCTTTCCTCTTCAGACTTAGCGGACAAGGAGCTGATGGGTTTCCAAGATGTTCCTTTGTCTGTGGACATTGGTTGATTTCTTATGGACCTGCCCCAACCTCCCCAACCTACACATATTTGTAGAGTAATTAGCATCTGATGACACCGGAGACACTCTGCAGAGATCAGTGTTTCCAAACAGAAGACCCATGATTTTGAAGAGTTTCTGTGAAGTGGAATCAGGGAGGAAATGTGATAAAGGGGAATTTGTCAAAGAAGAGAATGTGGGCAGGCAAGGAGAAAGAAAGCAGAATGCCCCAGTGCCTTGGGTTTCCTGTTCCTCCGTCTGTACAGCTGGGTTGGACTTGTTTCTTGTGGTTCAGAGGTTCCTGAGCAGAGAGTGCATGGTAGCTCTCCCCCAACCCCGCCAATACACTGGGATAGTGACAAAACCCTGGCTGCCATGACACAGGATGAATCTTCCTTATTCCTTAACCTGATCCATTTTAGATTCAAGATGGCTATCACCAGATCTCCTTTTCCTCTGAGATTTAATTAACAAATTTTAGGGAGCTGTGCTCTTTAGGACACAGGTTCAAGTTCAGTCACTGATTTTGGAGGTCATTCTTAGTCTTACCAGCTTCTTTCTACAAAATACATCTGATCGTTTTGGTAGAGTCTTTCTACAGAGGTCTTGGGGCAGGGGTGTGAAGTCTTGGTCCTCTCAGAGTATCTGGTTTGGAGTCTTAGGCTCCATGACTGTGAGTAAGCAGGCCATCTTAAGCTTCCTCATTAGCCAGGCCAGTGGAGATCTGTCCTGAGTCTGAGAGATACACATGCGTTCACTTAAAGCAGGTGGGACCCCGCCAATTTGTTCAGATCCACGGCCAGCTGGCAGTGAGTTGGGTCATCCATCGGGAAAGCCAAAGAGATGAGAAGACTTGGCCTGAGCTTCTGGACTAGCAATGAACAGTAGCTTTGGTGTCTAAAGAGGCAGTGTCTGAGCATAAGTGGACCAGGCAGGCCCAATCCCTCACATCTCCCTTCAAAATTGTCTGCCAGTGTCTATAATTTTTTCCAAAGGAAAATTCTGCATTTTTTTTTTGGTATTTTAAAAGAGCATGCATGCGTGTTTGCTCTTGGTGATCAAGGCATGTCTCCCCTCAACGGGGCTGGTGAGAACACTTGCTCCTTTTCTCAGTTAACATGCTTGACCCCATGACCTTGTGTTCTCCCAAAGCCTCTACACACAATTTGTGGTCTTCATCCTCTCCCGTGAGGTCCCCTGGATGATCCCACGGACCTCTTGATGTCAACAGACTGGAATGTTTCTCTCCTGGCTGGGAAAGGCTCCTTTGGTCTTAACTCAAAGGTGGGAGGAATTCATATGAATTTGAGAGCCTGCCTTAAACTGTCTATTGTCAGATCTTCCCATGGAGCCTGGAGAGAATAATTAGAACATCTCTCTTCAGTGCCCAGCAAGGAAGACAGGCACAGTCCCCTTTTATCTCTGCCAAAGCCATCTGGAGCCAGACAGACAGACCCATGAGCACACCTCGGTGGGAGGTGGAAAGTGAAGTAGAAACGTCCATGCTAAAGTTGGCACCTCCTTTTTAGTTCCAAAGATCAATCACTGTTCTTTGGAAGAACCCAGAAGAGAGTTAAGTCTGCCAGTCCCACATCACAAAGAATTGGAGCCTCAGAGAAGTCAGCCACTTTCTCCGAATGACACATTTTTGGTAAGGGGTAGAGTCCGTTATAGTTAGTTCTGAGAGAACTGGAAGGCTGTACCTGGCTGCAAGAGAAGCAGACAAGTACTAGGAATTGAGAGACACCCAGGCTTAGCCAGGTCTTCAGACTGGTTTTAGCCAAAGAATAGAGAAATCCCTCAGAATCCAAGGGGATAGTTCCAGAACTCCCCTCAGCTTTCACCAGCTTTTGACATTCAAGGCCCTTCGATTAAATGGCATAATATTTTCACATCACCCATGAATTTTCCAGATGCCATAAATTATAGATTCCCCCTTATCCCTGATAGAATCTAAGTACTAAGAGAATAGTTGCTGTATCACATAGTAGAGAGAATTCTGGTAAGAGGAAAGTCTGTGCATACCCAGTGTGAGCATAACAGTGTGCTGAATGTTTTTTTTTTAATCTGTGGTTGCTTGAGTTCTTGCATATGGAACCCACAGATATTGGGGGGGGGACAAACGCAGTTGTCTGACTTGAGAAAGAAACGTCACCATGATACTTGTGAAGTTTCATCCATCATTTGCAGAGCAATTCTTTGGCGAATGACATTTTCCCAGTTACAGCTGACGTATACATGTAGCTAATCTTTTAAGCAATAATTCAATGTAGATGTGAATTAACTCATCAAGTTTTATTCAACACAATTACTGTCTAGTGGTTGGTTTCCTCCCCTTCATGCGTTTATTGTTTTAATCTACATGTATTTTATGAACATCTGGGGTAGACACAGGGTGAATTCTAAGAGCAATAAGCTGCTCGTTGTGTCTTAAATGGGCTTACAATTCAAAGGGAGCTTAAATTACTATAAGGCAGTCTCACCAAATGCCGTAAGAATAAAACAAACAGGGGCAACATAAACAGAAAGAAATATTTCCCTGTTGGAGTTGATGACTCGTAGGCAGAGGTGTTGAGAAAGGACAGTCAGGACTTCAGCAGACAGTGTCGTAGCAGGGTCACAGGGACACAGGAGAAGAAAGCATTGCTAAGAGAAAGGAAGGGGGATGGGGTAATGACAGATTGTTGGGGGAACCTGTATGCTGTGGTTTGGCCTAAAAGTAAGAGAGAAGTATAATGGGGGAGGGAAGAGGAGCTAAAGAGGCATTTACAGGTCTGTTTAAAAGACACTCGGTACTAAGACAATCAGTACAGTGTTTATCTGGTAGACAGTAGAGGGTCTTTGGTTGTTTAAGAGACTCAACAGGTACTCTAGGAATGAAGATGGATGGCAGATTTCTGGGGGGATATTCCAAGCTGGAGAAGTCAAGTGTCCACTCATATAGGTGTGAAAGGAATGTAAGATGTCTCAGTCAGCAGCTGGGCGAAGTAATTTTTTTGGGTGCTCTGGGTGACCTCAGGACTGGGCTTTGGGAGTATTTTCAGCAACCTTTCAGGGGGTCATTGTCCATTAAATCATATTAACCTAGAATGAACCCATAGGTTCTCATCCTCCATGGACACAAAAGAAGAACTTCTTTTTTAAAACCACATATTCTTAACCCAAACTTTGAAGTCAAGACACCTTTATGTTGGTTTAATTTAGAAGCACATACAATGAAATGCCTCTTTTTCCTTTGCTCCTTTATTCAAAAAAATTAAAGAAAACACAACAATATTTACAATCTAGACTCACTGTGTATATTTTATCTTTATATAGCTTGATTTTACTCTATTACTTTTAATAATTATTTAATTAACTTTACTCCTTTAATCTATAATTGTTTGTATTTTGTTTCTTTAAAGACTTTGTTTTATTATTTTTTATAAACTATTTGTCTTTTATAACTCTCCATATTTATTTTCTAAGCCTACATACATTTATCCAACCCTGTGACTTATTTAGAGGTCTATATGTGTCTGAATCTGTCCTTTTGTGTGTCTGTAGTTATTTACTATTCAGGAGTGCTTTTTAAAATGCTAAGAGCTTTTTAAAAAACTTAAGTTGCACCATTATTAGGGTATATATGGTACTTTCTTCTTGTCCTGCACAGTCCAGCATGGCGGAGCCACTAGTGTCTCTGAGAGCCATGCACACCACCCCACTTTCAGGCACATAGCTGGTCCATGTTGTCATCAATCAAGCTGCAGCACACTTCTCACAAACCCCATCCCAATGCTCCATCTCCTGAAAAAGCCAGAGGTCACACGGGCACCATGGCCCAGAAAGCTGGCATTTTAAAATGGTGTGGCTTTTCTGATACCACTGAGTCAGGAAAACCTCTCTTAAAGGAGCTGTGGCACACTGCCAGCAAACAGCAAGAACCTCTGTTAAACGCTGTATTTTTGTACTAGAGTTAAGCTCTTTCAGGTTTTTAAGTGGATTTTAGTTTGCCCTATCTTGAGTGCCAATCTGTTGGAGGAAATGCCATTTGTTGGTTGCCAGCCACTGTGCTATCTTAAACCCAAAATAAACACATAAAAACTATATTGTTTAAAACACTGCTTGGATCATTAGTTCTAACTTCTTATTGGCTAACTCTTATATTAATTTAACCCATTTCTATGAATCTGTATATTGCCACGTGGCTGTAGCTTACCAGGTAAAGGTCCCAGGGTCTATCTCCAGCAGCTCCATGGCTTCTCTCTTGACTCTGCCCTTCTTTCTCCCAGCATACAGTCTAGCTTTCCCTGCCTAATTATGTTCTTACCTGCCATGGGCTCAAATCAGTTCTTTATTCATTAACTAATAAAAACAACACATGGACAAAAAGACCTCCTACACCAAATAACACCTTTGGAAGAGACTTCTGTGAGTCCTGAATAGTGGGATTCTACAGACATCCAGGTTAGCCAACACATTAGTGTACTGGAAGGAATTGCTCCTGAAGGGATATGGAGCCCAAAACTCCTGCTCATGCCTTGCTGTTGTAGTAGGTGCAGCTGTCTGTGTTCCCAGCATCTGAGAGGAGCGCGGCCGTTTGTTCCCAGCGCCTGGCTCTTGGCCTCAGCACAGCTAGCTTATACCCGAAATGATTACTCACAACTGTATTCATTTAGATACTACCTGGCCCATTAATTTTAACCTCTTATACATATTAATCTAACCCATATTTAGTAATTGGTGTATCACCACGTATTGTGGCTTACCGGCATGAGTCTAACCTACATCCATCTCGGGCTGGAGAATCATGGTGTCTCTGGCAGTGCCTTCTTTCTCGCCGCCTTCCGTTCTGTCAACTCCACCCACCTAAGGGCTGTGTCCTATCTTACAGGCCAGGCAGTCTTCTTTATTAACAAATGAAGGCAAAGAACTACAGAAGAACCCTCCTACACCACCTTGCCCTGTGCATCTCTTTCACTTTGCTTCTCCTGAATTGTATCCTTTATAACAAACCAGCAGTAGCAATGCTTTCTTGAGCTCTATGGGAAATTATTGACAGGTGGGGGTGAGATGATGTACAGCGGTGTGGACTTTTGACTCCCGGCTGAAGCGAGGCTATTGTGAAGGGGTTCAGCCTTTAATCTCTGCCATCTGAGCCAACTCCTGAGCTCCATTGTCAGAACTGAACCAAATCTTCAGATGCCCACCTGAGGGTTAGACAGCAGGAGAAACTTGCAGTCGTGGAAAGTGCTTGCATATTTTGGAAGTGATATGAGGAGAAATAGATGACCGTTTTGGTTACAGAGAAGCTGTGGTAAAGGGAGAATGTGTTAAACATGGCTGGCAGGTCAAGTCCCAGGAAGTGGGAGAGTGAGGAAGAGAAGAAGGTGGTGGAGTGGGAAGATGAGTCATCAGAAGACCAGGGAAACCCACCAGAGAAGACACACTCTGAAAGCTGAAAAGAAAGTGTTGATTGTCAGCAAGTGGCTACACAGGGAACCCAACCACATCCTACAGCCCGGTCCTCACCATCCTTTGTCTCTCATGCACAAAGCCTACATCCTGGTTGATGCACCTTAGCTATCAAGACCAGTTAGTAGAAAAGCAGAGCTACAGAACTGTGGGCTCTGATACCCGCCAGCCTGAGGGCGCCATGCAGCTTCGTAGCTGAAGGCCGACAATTTAGAAAGACAATAGATGAGGGTTTTGCTCCAGCCTTCCTTTTCATTTGTAGATCGCTTGATGAGAAGTAGCTATCTCCAAAGCTGGTGAAAGTATGCAGGTGTGTGTGTGCTGGGGGAGGTGCCCCGGTAAAAGGAATAAGAATAGAAAAATTCCTCAAGGGTGGAGAGAGTATTGCAGAGCAGGAATGGTTTTGAGAGGGCATTGAGAGGAGGATGGTTTTTGGGGGAGATAATAAACGCAAGGCCACGCTGCAAACAGAAGAAGTCTGAAGCGGCCTTTAAGCTGTAATGGTGTGAAAGCCTGTTTCCTTCCACACGTCTCAGGGGACACATTTGGGGAAAAACATCAGTTTCTATGTTGGGGCGACGGTCCCCGACACAGAACCCAAAAAGCAAGGTTAGTACCTTAGGGACTTTCCTGGATGCTGGAACTGTGGACCAGGTCTTTGGTGAACTAGGTCATTGCTCCTGTCTTGGCGGGTGCTGGGACCTTCATGCTGGGTCTTAAAGTTAGAATGGTGCCTCTAACATGTCTTTAGCTGTGCTAAGGTCTGAGGGCTTGTCATATAGACCCGTCAAGTCTCAGGAGGAAGGAATGTAGAGCAAGGATGACAGAATGCTGCTTGGCGGGGAGGGTCATTCAAAAACATCATTTACTGTGTGGTGAGTCCTGGGGTTTAGAGTCAAAAAGGACCAGACATTTGCTGTCAGGGGTTTTCAGTTAAGTGAGCTGTAGTTTTCCTAACCTGGCCATCTTGGAACGATTCTGCATCTGCTTCCTTCTAGCCCAGAGGACAGGTTTCCAGCTCCCCTCTCCAATCTGTTTTGGGCCCATCTGAGGCAGCACCCTGGTGTCTGCTCCCCAGTTGTCACCACCCATCTCCCTGGAGGAGTTATGCTGTTCTGAATTTGTTCTGTCTATTCTACCATTTCATGTGGATGTAGTCCCACTTTTAGGGGATAACTTTCTTTGTTTTATACTCTGCTTAAGCAGGGATGTGGCTTTCACTTTTTTTTTTTTGTCTAGCATTCCACTGCACAAACAAAACACCATTTTGTTTATGTGCTCTGTACCAATGAGCATTTGGGTTTTTATGGTTTGGAGCTGTGGTGAACAAATCCGATTTGAAGCATGGGATTAACATGTTTACAAAGTGAGGACGCACTCATTTCTCTTCTGTGTCTGCCTGGCGGTAGAATGGCTGAGTCTGCTGGTTACTCCTCTCATGCCTGTGCCCACATAGCTGACGGAAGAGTTCTAAGGGAGGAAGACTTCATTTTGCCTCAGGGGTTAAAGGTATAGCTTGCCATAGATGTGTAATTTCAGCAATGGAACAGCCAGAATCATTCTCAGCTATTGGAGCAGGCATAGGAGACGGTTTGTTTGGGATTGGGTAGACTGGGAAGCAAAGAAAAAAGTCTAACGCTGCGTTACAACCATAAAGTCTCAGGACTCAGAATATTGTTCAAAAGACTCCTGCTTGGCTCACATCTCTAAGCCAGATAGAGATATGAGATTCTGAACTGTTCCGGAAGTCAATAACAGATGACCATCTGCACCGTGTACGGTTGA
Organism: Dicrostonyx torquatus; assembly: GCA_028555095.1. Taxonomy (NCBI): domain Eukaryota; kingdom Metazoa; phylum Chordata; class Mammalia; order Rodentia; family Cricetidae; genus Dicrostonyx; species Dicrostonyx torquatus. The sequence continues at coordinate 3,734,241 of JAQHUG010000085.1, forward strand.
TATCAAGCAGAGCCTTTCTGATTAAGAACAAGGACATTCCACTGTCCCTTGTCCTAAATCAGTCCAACAATCGCCTGGACACGGCAGTGCATCTCAGGAACAGTTGTTCTTTGTACCGTTTCTAAAACGTTTCAGGAATAGTCTAAAGCCCGCCAAAATGCCAGGGAGCACAACGGTCTTTTTGACAACCGTCCACCGTTACTCCTGAGGAGTGCGCCCTCCTCTTCTCTGCGACCTGTCTCCCATACTCCCTCTGCTCAACTTGCTGGAATTCCTCTGAGGGAGACGAGGACAGACAGCTGTGACTCTCAGAGTGAGATCCAGGTGACAACAGCACAACACGAGACTGCGGGCCTGACAATGCACAGCTTCTGCCTAGAGAGGCACAGTTAATAGCCATGCGCTCTGTCTTTAGGACAGGCGTGAAGGCCAGGGCGGGGGTGTGCTCATGACAGTATGACGTGGTTCAGCCTGGGCTACAGTGAGAAGCCTGTAGGTTGAAGCCTGGGTATATCCTCTGCTCTGGGTTGTGTTTCTGGCTCTGCTTTGTGGCTCTGGAGGTGACTGGGGTAATTGAGAGCTTATGCTCCATTCCCGAAGACTGGTTTCAGCACATAAGCGACCTGCATTTTAACATTTCTCCTTCTGACTGGAAGCATTTGGAAACGGTTCTTGCCCCCGCTTATAAAAGGTGGCGTTAGTTTATGAACATTTCGACACTGATTAATAAAATTCCGAACCCATTAACTAATGGGGAAATGCCAAAGTTTTTTTTTTTGTTGTTTTTTTTCTTTTGCATCCAAGAAAGTAAATGCAATAAAACCTATCCCAAAAGGTAAGTTAAATTATAGCTTTTACTTCTCTCTCCTGATGGGCTCACCAGATGTTAACGCAAATGCAGGACACAGGCCCTTTTGCCTGTTCTCTCCAGGGAAGGAAGAGGGAAGGCTTGGCTCAGACACACAAACTTTTAGAAAGAAAGAGAGAGGTAGCAAAGAAGTCATGTAGCAAGGGCGCATAAATCTGAAGACCAGGGAACACAAGCTACGCTAGTTTCTGTCCAGAAACTAGTTTCTTACCCTCACCAGTTCCTCCCAGATTAATGTCGGGAATTTAGCTCTCATTTTGAAAAGAGCTTGTAAAGTCTCCACAGGTCCCCTGAAGGCCAAGGGCTGCCATCTTACTTCTTCCTTGTGGGGTCGTCAAGAAGTCCTTGCCACAGCAGGACAGACAACAGGCTTGGGCTGGATGGCTGTCTGAACAGAGAACACTGGGAATCAGAGCGTCTCTCTTCCTAGCCTCCTCAGGGCTTCCCAGTCCTCTAGTAAACTGAAGGAAGTCTATTCTTCCTCCATGTATGCCCGCACACCACCCGCACGCCCCCC
>JAQHUG010000085.1:3736150-3751254 GCA_028555095.1 Dicrostonyx torquatus
CCACAAACGGAAGAGCAGCCCGGGAGTCTGTAAATCCCTGACAGGGAGAACTGGCTTCTCAGGCAGCCAGCATACAATGCTCCCTGGTGAAAGATATTTCTATGCTGTTCAGACAGGACACTTCATCCAGGGAGAAGAGAATGGATTTACTCCAGAAGTTTCTGTCTCCTCAATTTTTTCAGTGTATTTCTTCAGATCCCTGTTCTTCTGAGATACTCAAGCAGGGGAGATGTTTGAGGGATTGGTGTATCTTCAACTCTTCAGATTCCTGGTCTTCTGAGATACTCAAGCAGGGGAGGTGTTTGAGGGACTGGGGTATCGTCAACATTAGTGCTGTAGCTTGGGTAAGTATTTCTCAAAGGCTCTCATTAAAGATTAGCGCTCATGTCGGGGGTGGTGGCACATGACTTTCATCCCAGCACTCAGGTGGCAGAGCATGCGGATCTCTGTGAGTTGAAGGCCAGCCTGGTCTGCAGAGTGAGCTCCAGGACAAGTGCAAAGCTGCACAGAGAAACCCTCTTTCGAAAAACAAAACAAAACAACAACAACAAAATTGAGTGTTGAGCCTGTGGTGCAATTGAGAGGTGGAGGAGCTTTCCCGGTGTGGAGCCTCAAGGGAGCAGGCGCATTGAGGAGGTCGTTGGAACCCTTTGTTTGCCTCCTGAGGGTCACATGATGAAACAGTTCCTCTACTATGAGCTCGTACCATGATTCAGCCTTCTTGGGCTCTGAAGCATTGGAGCCAATAGACCAGAGGTTCTCAACCTGTGGGTCAAGACCCCTTTGGGAAATCAAACGACCCTTTCACAGGGGTCACCTAAGACCATCAGAAAAAATAGAGATATTTACATTATGATTCATAAAACTGGCAAAATTACAGCTATGAAGTAGCAACAAAACATAATTTTATCGTTAGGGCTGAATTAAAGGGTCGCAGCATTAGGTTGAGAACTACCACAACAGATGGAAACCTTAAAGAAAAAAAAGAAAGAGAAAGAAAATGGACCAAATGCACCTCTCCTCCATGGCAGCCATTTATCTCAGATGTTTTGTTGCAGGGATGGAAAACTGACCAACACTATCACCTATGACAAAAGATGCATAGACTTGGGATTTGGCCATGTCCTATACTCGACTGTGGTGTCCAGGGCCAGTGAGCTGCTTGTCGGACGGACAGTTAGAATGAAGAGCTGCTGTAGGAAAAGTGGATGTTATCAGAGTAGGTGGATCATTCACTCAACAAATACTTGTTGACAGTGGGCCAGTTTCTCTAGGCCAGCAGTGGCTCCAGCGAGCTCATCTTGGCAAGGAAAGAAGGTACGGGGTTCTGAGGGAGCCTTTCAATGTGTCACGACTCTGTTACTTCTAGACTTGTGTCTGCATTGCTCCACACCATCACATGCTCCTCAGGCAGACTGGTATGCAGCCAGTTAGTCTAGAGGGATTGCAACACATCACACTCAGTGCTGCCGTACAAGCTGCCACGTTGCCTCTTATCACCAAGACTGAGGATGTCCTGATGTCACTCAGGTCTGGAAGGCCTCTGGAAATCCCACTGAAAAGCCAATCTGTTCTTTCCTCTGATCTGCCAGCCTTCACGCAACTTATCCGACCCCTCTGTTGCATAATTAGCCACCGACTTGAGACATGCCCAAATAATAGAAGCATCCCGGCCTTGTTATAGTATTTTTTGTTTGTTTGTTCTGTTTTTGGCAATATGGAGAAGCTCTGCTTATGGTTTTGCTCTTTTCCTGGGACAGATTAGAATTCTCAAGGTCGCTTGATAGAAACATTTCAGGAGTGACACAAAACAAGATACAGTGAACATTGTTACGTTCAAACCTGCCGCTCGGACGCTGCCGTCACAAGTTTGTAATTCTCTTCTTTGTGTGTCTTGGTGGTCTTAAGATAGAAATCCATTTCTTTCCATTACTAGAACGTGTCTTTTAAATGTTACTATTGTGCTTATTTGTTGGGTGAGGTGGCTGTGGAAATGACTGTGACCATGAACATGCCAGAGCCTCTGGAGGGAGTCAAAGGGAAACCTGTAGGAGTCACTTCTCCCTCCCTACCATGTGGGACTCTGGAAATGAGGTCAGGTCACCAACATCCAACACTGGAACATTTGAGATGTGGAGATGAGGAGATGAATAAAAGATGAATTCAAAAAAGGTAAAATCTAAACTAAATTTACAGCAGATGAATTCTTTTTTTTTAAACATGATGTGAACGGCTTTCGCAAGGGAAAATGTTTACACTTGAATAATGCACACACACGCACACATGCACACACACATGCACGCATGCACACTATAGAAACGGAGTTTATGTAGCATCCTTGGAAGGGGGTTTCTAGTCTTGGTCCACAGCGCTCTTGCAACCCTCTTCCAGTTCCTGGTTCTGAATGTCCCTCTTAACCTACCCCATGTGGGAGGATTTAATGGTGTCCTGACCTCAGAACTTAATTTTCTTCCTCTTTTTTCATTTGGATTATGAATGTCTACCAGAGTTAGGTTGCAATAACATCATTTGTCACTGTCTAGCTTGCAGTGTTATGTTTGAGCCTTTTGACTGAGCCGAATAAATTACTGTCCTGATTTATTAATGGCGCAAACCCAGAGCGGTGGGTTTATGTAAAGTGAGAGACAAGCTACGAGAATGTGAGAAACTGAATGAAAAGGGCGCTTGTAGAAACCTCTCCTGATTCGCTGTCTTTTCCCCATCGGTCCAGCTCTTCCCTTTCCGTGGCTCTCCTGGCAAGCGTTTGTCATCACCCTAAGTAGGAGCCTGTCACATGCTCAACTTCTTGTACATTTTCTTCTTTATTTCTGTCCTCCGAGAAGCGCTGTTGTAGGGCCAGAAGAATAGAGTAGGCACCTAGCAGCAGTAGGAACACCCCCCATGTAGGAACACCCCCCCATGTACATACACACACACACACATACACGCACGCACACACGCACGCACACACACACGCATGGACACGCACACACACACACATGCATGGACACGCACACACACACACATGCATGGACACGCACACACACACGCACGCTCGTCTTTTGCAAGCTGGCCACCACCACTGTATTTTCAATCCCTCAGGTTATCAGACATTGGAGCGTTTACAGTTTTAATAGGCTTAGAGGTGGCTCTTGGGTCCACCAGCATCTGCATCCATCTGTAATTTATGACTGCCCTTTATTTAGTTGGTTTAGTAAATTGTACCTACGGGTATTTGAGACTTGGCAGCTGGTGTATGGTCTCACCATTCAGCTGTTTTTGTCAACTGTTTGGCTTTCTTTCCTTCTTTTGGATGACATTCTCAAATGCTTCATTTAAAGCTGTGGTCTGGAACACGCTTTATCAGACTCCTTCTGTGTGCCAGGAGACCCCTTTAAGGTATATTCTATAATGGCTCCATTTCCATATGCTAATACATTCATTTCTGAGTTACCCCCAAAGTCACCACATACCCGAATAGCAGAAGGCGATGCATGGAGAGTTTAGATCACGTAATTTGTGTGCCCCCCTCCGCTTCTCCCCACAACCTCCACCCTGTTCTGATTTTAATAGACAGGAAATTCTTTAGTAAGTGGAGAGGTGTGGGTGATGGTGCTTAGCCAGAGCATAAAATTAACGTCTTTTGCAAAATTGAGAGAGCTTGCTTTGTTCCGAGGGAGGTAAGGAAACGTTTGCCCCCCTTTGCTTGTTCAGTCTAACCGTGCCCCCTAGATTAAACCAGGTGATTATGGGTATAATTTATTCCCCTTTCAAGTCTGTCAGCATGCGTGTGGATGTGTGGCGTTCTGTTTTCCCGCTTAGGGAGGGAAGAACCATACCTAGCAGAGTCAGAGTGAAGGCCGTCTGTGAAGTCCCCAAGGCAATTGATTTGCACCGTCATGGACTGGGATTTTCTTGTTGAATCTGGGCCTGACCAGTCTCTTTTCATCTCCTTACAGACAGCTTCCCTTTTGCAGGGCTAAGTTCTCAGTTGTGTTGAGGCCTACACGTGATGAAGGTATAATTCATCTGTATTGTCATTAATAATACACTGTAAGCATGCACGCTCCTAAAAGATGTGATCCGAAGACAAAAGAGTTGCAGTAGAATTAGATCGTCCTATCCCAAGATCAATCTTCCTTTAAGGTCTAAGGAGGGATTAAAGGTTAAAATAAATCTGCTAAAACTCTCTTTAAAAAAGAGTGGAGAGGGGCTGGAGAGATGGCTCATTGGTTAAAGAGCACTGGCTGCTCTTCCAGAGGACCCAGGCTCAATTCCCAGCACCCACATGGCAGCTCACAACTGTCTGTAACTCCAATTTCAGGGGAATCTGACACCTTCACAGACATACATGCAGGAAAAACATGGATGCATAAAATAAAAATAAATAATTTAAAAAAAAAACAAGTGGAGAAAAATCTCTCCAGCTTAATGCTTCCAGAAGAGAATGTGAATTTAGGTTTTCAGTGTGAAGTGTCAACTTCTTTCCGCATTTCCTTCAGGGCTTATGTCTTCTCCATCCCATGGTGCATGAACCAGCTGGGAATCTCCAAGGCCACAAGACCAGTCATTGAAGCCCACCTTTGGTCTGTGTTGCTGACTCTTCCTCGGGCCTCCTGGTATGGAGGCTCTGAGCGCAAATACCACTGAACGCTGGCAGTTGAGGTGTGGATGGTATTTCTCTTGACTCCTTTTCAATGTGAGCTTCCCTCTCCCACTCTAATGTGGGAGGCAAGGAATACAGAAATCATCATGACACTGTGACAGAGAGCATCGGGGGATGCTTCAGCAAGGCGTAAGTGAATAAACCAACCAACCAACCCAAGCACAGTTTTCTGCTACTGACTAAACTCCAACCTTGACACTCGGAACGTTGACACTCGGCCGAGGCTCAGTCTCCAAGTGAACATCTTCAACTCTGCAGGACGCAAGACGGTCATGTTAGCTCCCCTGCCTGGGACAGCTCATTCTCTCCCATGCTCCAGTCACCCAAGACAGGGGCATACAAAGGAGCTGCTGGCCACAGGATTCCTTTGTGTGGAAACTGTTCTTTAAAGCGTGTAACAGTTTTGTTAAAAGGACTCGGGCGCCTCTTGTTCTGCTAGAAATAAAGAAACACTTGAAGATAAGTGGATACAGAAAAGAAGGAGGGAGTTAGCTTGAAGGAGCTCCTGCTGGCTAGTTGGGTTAGGTATAACTAATGACCGCAGTGCATTATGCACATCGAAGAAAGTAAACTATCGTTCATACCGAGTCAAGGAAAAATAAGTGCAATTAAATCTCACAAATCTATTGTTTGGCATTGGCCTCAACAGTTAACAACACTGTACCAGTATATTTAAAATTTGGCTCTGAAGGTAAATCTTACGTTGAGTGCTCTTACCACAAAAACAAAACAAAACAAAAACTTTGGTGATGCAAATTTTAAAAGCTACAAGTAAATAGAGAAGAAAGAAACTCTTGGAGTTGATTGTGGTAATGGGCTCACAGGTGTGACAAAAAGTTTCAGCAACTTATGTGCATTACATGTGCAAAACTTCACTCGGGAGGCAGAGGCAGGAAAATCTCTGTGAGTTCGAGGCCAGCCTTGTCTACAAGAGCTAGTTCCAGGACAGGCTCCAAAGCTGCAGAGAAACCCTGTCTCGAAAAACAAACAAACAAAAAACAAAAACAAAAAAAATGCAAAACTTTTTGTATGGCACTTGTTCTTCAGTGAAGTGGTAGCAAAAAAAAAAAACAAAAAAAACAGCTAAAGTAAATCTCAAATTGCCTTGAAAGTTAGACTTATTGGGACAATAATAAAAAGTAGGTTGCTGTGTAATAAATGTACAGAAAAAAAATGATAATCATAGGAAATTTCCATGACCTCATATTTTATGAGGTCCCCACAGTTTATCAGTTCACTATACAGACAAAGCTGGAGTGTCCTGTTGCAATGAGTGCAGGCTGGGTCCTTTGTTCCATCCCGCCTGGCTCCCGGCTGCCGGGCTAGCTCACATTCAAAATAACCACACGGAAGTTGTATTAATTTAAATACTGCCTGGCCCATAAGCTCTAGCCTCTTCTTGGCTAACTCTCACATATTATTTTAACCCACATCTAGTAATCTGTGTATCACCACGGGGTGGTGCCTTACCGGGAAAGATCCTAACCTACGTCCATCTCAGGCCGGAAAAACATGGCATCTGCCACACTTCCCTTCTCCCCAGCCTTCCGTTCTGTCTACTCCACCCACCTAAGGGCTGCCCTATCAGAAGGCCAAGGTAGTTTCTTTATTCAATCAATGAAAGCAACACACAAACAGAAACAGCTCCTACACCAGTGTCCAGTGGAGAAATCTGGAAGGCTTGCATCAGCACCATGGACCGTGGGCTATCGGCACAGGCCTCCTCAGACTGGACATCAAAAAGAGTGTGCATCACGGTGACGTTTCTGCCAGATGTGCAATCTGAATCCACTTGGGAAAAGAGAAGTCGATCCAGTATCCTACACACTAACCTCCAATCAAGAATCGGTTTGAGCCAAATCGAAAGGAACTGCCCTGAAAATTTTCCAACCAACAAAAAGGAGCAAAGTTGTCCTGATTGAAGGAGACCAGGGAATAGAGTTTGTGCCCTGCACTGAGTCCTGGGTGGAATCTAGTCAGCTCTTCAATGCACTGTAGGGATGCCAGATAAGTTCTAAAGACAGACTATGGGTTAGATAATAGAATGACATCAAATCCACCTGTTCTTATTTTCAAAACTTTGTCATGGTTCTATTAGAACATCTTCATTTCTAAGACACACACACTGCAGTGTTACAGAGTGGCATAAATGCACGTAAAATAACTTAAAAATAAAAGCACATAGTTTAAAAATAATATTCACATGTGTTTACATGTGCACACATGCATACCATAGATGTACACACACATAAAAATATATAAATTTATACCTCAACACCCATAGGGATTGCTTATACAACTCATCCCATCCCCACTAATACCCAGGGATACTAAAGTCCCTTGTATAAAACAGCATAGAGTTTGCACAGGACACACTCATTCCTTGTAATGTAAATCACCTCTGTATTGCTTGTATTACAATAACGTATTAGATTGTTGCATGCAGCATAAATACCCCAGAAATGACTGTCATACTGATAATAATAGCAAGGTTATAAAAGGTCTGTGCATGTTCGATAGGGATGCTTTTAGAAGGGATATCTTGGATCTGACACTGCATGAACTCACATCTGTAGAACTCACAGATATGGAAGAGTGGTCACACACACACATACACACACACACACACACACACAGAGAAAGAGAGAGAGACAGAGAAAGAATTATGATAATACAACTAAGATAAAGTAATTGATAGTTTACGTTGAATTGGTAGCTGTGGTGAATTACAAGAATATATTGGGTATAGTTTATACTAATCTCATGACTTCCTTTCCAAATTTGACATCAGAGTACAATAAAAAAAATGATTAGAAAATAAAAAGGACAGTGATAATCCTAATGTTTCCAGACAGCTTGGGAGTAGCGCCTCACGTGATTTCCTCTGGACCTTGCTGTCTGATCTCCTAGTGCTGGGCTTGGCAGTTGTATACAGGTGCAGAGACTTTTCTGTAACTCTGGTGTGTCACGCAGAAATCATACGATCACAATCATGAGAGAAAGGAAGACCTCAGCAGGAAGGAAGAGAAGGCCCTTATTCCAAGCAAGGGAGGGACAGGGTTTCTTCCATTCTGACGGGGTATGGCATGGGGACATCTGGGTGGAAGCAGTCCACACCCTCCTGTGGTCTAGGGGCCCCTGACAAGTATGAACCTCAACACCCCCATTAGGGAGACATATCAAGGACAGCAGTTCAAGCACCCATTATTTACAGCGCTAGCTGGAGGCTGTCTTGGCAAAGGGAACAGCATTCAGCAGACAAAGCCACAAAATAGCCGCACGACCCATCAGTTCCTGCAGACGTTATCTGTGAACTAGTTCCAACCAAGCAGAGAAATTGCACCTTAATTTCACAAAAGCACATTATCTTAACATTTAACCCTTAGGCGTCGGGGTTAACATGGTCAAAAAGAATGCACAGGTATCATGCTGTATTGGTGGGTGTGCAATGATAGATTCTCTGAATTATTTGTGTCTGTTAGGTGGGCACAGGACCCAGGTCATTGCCAACACGAGAGTATCCTTGTGAGCCAGGAAGAGCACTGTGGGTGCTTAGCAGAAGCGGGGTACAGATACAGGGTAAAGTATCAAGAGATTTTTGAGTGTTCTGGAAAGAGTAACTTTTCCCTTCAGATACGCCTCATGGACTTTTCTAAGTTTCTCCTTTTCATAAGGAAGTCAAAAGTGCTTTATGATTAAGCATGCAGATTTTTTTCTGCAGTAAGTAACATTTTTTTTTATGGAACCCTTAATATGTAACACACTGTTCTCATCTCTCATTCTTTCTGCAACCCTAAGTGATAAGACCATTTTATGAGGAGGTCTCAGGTCTAGTGTCCTCTGCTTGTTACACAGGCACTTAACTGCGTGAACGCTCAGGGCTCCCCTCTGGAAGCTTCTTACAGGAAGTTCATGAGGGGCAGCAGCTCTGTATAGCAGAGTCAAATCCATTCATCTGTGACGATGCCAAAGGAGAGTTCACCCGGCATGCTTGCATGCTTCCTGCTGCATCACTCGCACTGCAGCACCGCTAGCCCCAAAAGCATTGTTTCGGCAGAAACAATGTATCAGCATTTTGTTTCGGCAGAAACAATGTATCAAAAGACACACCCATTTCCTTTCTTCCCCCTTGCTGTATCACATTCCACTGCAAACACATCAAAGAACGCTGCCATTTCTAGAAACACGCTTTTTCTTGATGGAAAATACTGTAAAAGTTATAAGTGGAAAAATTCAGATATTAAATAGGCGAAATAGAGGATAAAATGAAAATTAACCTATATTTGTTCTCTATGGATGGCAGAACAGCATACGATAATCTGGGTGGCTTATGATGACAGAAAAATATTTTTTTTTATCACTCTGGAAGACCGAACATCCTAAATCAAGGGGTATGATGGTGGTCTGTTTGCAGCCTCTGGTGTACCCCCTCCTTTTCCTTGTTTGTGGTGACTTGGGCCACTCTTAGTCATTCCTTAACTTGTGGATGCATCACTGTGCCGTCTGCTGCTGTCACAACCCACTCTTCTCTCTCTCCTATGGGTGTGCTTGGATTTCTCTTCTCGGAACACCAGCCATGGATTAAAGCCCAACTCCAATTCTGTGTGTATTTCATCTTAACGATAGGAGGTCTTCAAGACCCTGTTTTAAATGAGGTTGGATCTATAAGAACCAGGGCTACGACTTCAACATAGCTCAGAGGGCAGGACAGCTTAAGCCACAACAGGAAGAACAGAACCCATGCTGTGCTGTGAAGATGTGAGTGTTGGGGACCCTGGTTGCCATAGCGATGTTCTTTATTTCAGTATTTTCTCTACTCCTGGGTTGAGGGTGAGGCAAATATGCATGATGCATTGACCTTAGGTTAGGGGCATCGACATTTAAAATCAGAACGCGGGCTGGAGGGTGGGTCAGCCATTAAGGTGCCTTGTTGATCTTCCATGGGATGCTAGTTTGGTCTCCAGCACCCAAAACAGCTTATGACATTTCCAGTTCTAGGGGGATCTGGCACCTCCTTCTGGTCTCTGAGGGCATTTCAGATGCACGGTGCAGACATACATGCAGGTAAAACACCAATATCATAAACAAATAGACAAATTTTACAAAACAATTTCTAAAATATCCAAAGGAGATTCCCCAGAGACTAATGCATGACATAGCAATATAATAATCACTAATGAAGAGGAATTTAAGAATGGCTATTTATTTTTTTTATCATGCTCTGTCAACTCTGGGTGGGTTCAGAAAGACTAGAGCAAAGGGCAGCTGTAAAGCAAATGAGGGTTAGCCTTGATACATGGGAATAACCCTTCTTGGTCATGATGCCTAAGAAGAGAGCAGCTTTGGTCCAGGGCTGGATGGAGCTCGGCCGGGCAGATGTCCTTAGGGAACTGCCTTCTGTGTGGGGTTGTGCGAAGTTGCTTTGAGGTTCTCTGTTAGCTTGTGGCTCGGACCAAGTATTCCGAGAGTCACTTTGGTAACCAATTCCATGTAAAGCCCCCGGTTTACACCTTCCTAGACTTGATCGCTTTTTCTTCTGCTGGGGTTGGCGGGAATGACTGTGTTACTTCTGACATTTTCACCTTTCTGATTGTATGGGCACATTCATCACTAACAGTCACACATTTTGGTTTGCAAACTATAAAGTGTGTGTTTAGGCAGCAAATGATGTGTCCTTTAGCCGTTCCACAAGGTGGTGCCATTTTGGTGGGTTTAAGTTTGTAAAGAAGAGAAAAGTGGATGGCTGTCTCACTGGTCTAATCCTCTACATTAAATGTCTGTCAAATTCCAAAATTGACAGGAGGAAGGAAACCTCTTCAGGTACTCAAGCCGTATTATAGCGCTCTCCTATGATTATATTGGCAAGCTTATTGGGTGTTCTGAAATCTATACCGAGAAAGCAAAGCCTCTGTCTATGCATGTGTCGTAAAAGAGTGGACCGTGGGGCTGGAGAGAAGGCTTAGCTTTAAGAGCACGGGCTGCTCTTCCAGAGGAGCCAGTTTTGATTCCCAGCACCCATAAGGCAGCTCACAGTTGGTTTTTGACTCCAGTTTCAGGGAGTCTGGCACACCCTCTTCTGGTCTCCGTGTTTATGTGTCATATATTCACGCATACATGTAAATAAAGCAGTGAAAGCAAACCTTTGATTATTATACCTAAAGAATTATCATTTTCAAGTTCATTACCAAACCCGTGACTGCCCTGCAGGTGCAAACCTTTCCATAGCTGATCAGTTGAAGGTCAGTGGAATACACCCTTCCGCCTTCTTAGAGGGTGGTCCACACTCCCCACTTCGTTCTTTCTGACCACCACAGGTCGCCACCCACACAGATCTGAGTCAGTCTATTAGTTTGGAGGAAACGTTTTGGGTGTATGACCTGCATGAAGTCAATAAAAACAATATCGATCATTTTACTGCAGTGTGTTTACTGGATTGGAAACGTTCAAAGCAAGTTTCCCTCTGACTCAACAAAGGCTGCGGTTTGTATTGGAACGTCGTTGTCCTTGAACGTTGGTAAATACCTCTGCTTTCATCTGCATTCACCAAAGGGACATTTCCAAGCCTGTAATGATCTCCTTAGCTTTGCTCTCCGTGCTGCCCTGGACATGACTTATCATTTAGAATCCCTACAGCCCCCTCTTGGTGCCAAGAGGGTCAGCGCCAGCAAGTTGCAGAGTGAAGGACAAGCTCAAAATGCTGGAATTCGGGCTGCTTTAGATTATAGGTCCATTCCCTTGCCTTCTTAGAGCGCCCACTGCACAACACCTAATTTCTCTCCACTCTCGTGTCAACACAAGTGAAAAACCTGTCAGAGATGAAGCCGGTCAGTCTCACCTTGAAGAAAAAAAAATTACCAGGAATGTTTAATTTTAGGGGTGTGAAAGAGGAAGAGGATTAGCCTGTTCTCAAGCAGCCTAGGGGGCAGATTCTATGCCCTGGGAAAGTAGTCTCAGGGGAATATCTCCAGAAACTGAAGTTATTGGGAGGGGAGGGGGGGAAAGAGGGGGGAGCAACCAGTGAAATGGGGGTGGGGGAACGAGAAATCTCTGCAGCTTGAGAGCCAAGTACTTGTGGCTTGATGCATCCTGCATCTTATTTTCTTTGATTTTACAGAATAATAATAGTAATAAAAGCTGGCAATACAATAGAAGAATTGCAAACAACGTCGTCCGCCTTTGCCAAGACATAAATACAGAGGAAACGTTTGAAAGGACGGCGTATGGTATCGAATTATCTGCAAAGACGAAGGAAGTAATGACTGGTATTCTCTGTTCCCTGGCTGGGTGACTCACGGAGTGGAAAGTGAAGTGGGCAGAGACTAGTTACCCCCCAGTGAGAATGACAGCCAGGGGGGCTGGGAAGAGCATCTCTCATCCAGGAACACTGGTGACACAAGGGGAGAGCTGCTTCCTTGTGCTCCCAAGGGTTTGTAAAGGAAACCCCATCTTGACTTGGGGCATTTCACCTGGGCCATAGGGGTTATGAGAGAACCTGGTGGTACAGGGTCATGTGACGTATTTGGGCAGTAACTGCGCTTGCGCAGGAACCGGCATCCCTCGCCCAACCAGCATCCCTTGCCCACTCGGCTTAGAAAACTCCCTGTTATAGTCTCTATTATTTTATTGCTAAATTCGTATGACACAATCCACTCATTTGTGTTGGTTTTAAAAACAATGCTTGTTTACTTGGTTTAGAATGTCCAGTTTAGGAGCTACAGATTCCAGCGCTGGGGGTGGGGGTGGTGGAGGAGGTGGGGGAGGGCAGGCAGCTTTGTTTACCCAAGGCTGCTACTTGGTAACCAGGTATTTTGAGTAAATGATGGACGACTACAGAGGTCACAGGCTTCTAAGGAGCCTCCTGCCTGCAATAGGCCACCCATCGCCTTGTTTTTCTTCAAAATCATAAGCAAATTTTTCTACCAGGAAGTATCAAAGAGAAAAATCCCCTGTTTGATAAGGGTAAAGCAAACCAGATGTGTACAGCTGTGTGACCCCAAGCATGAGCAGAATGGAAACTTGGACACCTCCTTTGTAGACTCAGCCGTGGGACGGGGACGGTTGTGTGGGAAGGCTTTTGCTGTTGTTAATTATCCTCTGCACTGCCCAGCGTGAGTCAGTCCAACCCGAGAGTAGGGCCCTCTGAAGATGAAAAGAGCAGCCATGAGGTACCTACCTGGCTTTCTAGCTTACTACTCAAGCGGAAGGGTGATGTGTGTGCTTCTTGCTAAGCAAAGCGCAAGTGGGCGGGAGATTGAATGTCGGGTCCTCAAGTGAGATGCTGGGTGTGGAAGGAACTCAGAGAAAGAAGGTGTGCGATACACAGAGATATCCAAAAGGCTGCAGAGTAGAGGGGACCTGTGAGGTGTCCTGGGAAGGCAAAGCAAAGCTGAGATATCCCTGAGTCAGCATGGGGAGTGCTGGCTAGGCCAATGGGTAGGTAGGGAGGGCGCCCCAACTCAGGGGGAGGCCTGTTGCCATGGGAGAAGCCAAGGCCTGAGGGAGGGGGCATCCTGCAAGTCTTCCATCCTTTGTTCAAGAAGCAGAGAACAAAAGGCACCCTTGACTCTGACCTCTGGAGGAACATGAAGCTTTTCTCTTGTTGCCAGCTCCCAGCTCCTCCCGCCCCGCTCTCCAGCAGGCTGCTCTGCCATTGCTATCTTTATTCCATTGGAGAGAAGAGTCTCACCCACAAAGAGGGGTTTTAAGGAACTCTGATGGCTCCTGTGTCTTCTATCAGAAGAGAACTCGGCTCCCCACTCCATCTGGCCACAGAGCAAGGCTCTGGTTATGCTGGCTTTTCTGTCAAGTGTCAAATGCCAGCGTCGGGTAGTCTTCCCTGTACAAGGGGCTTCACATTGTATTTTTCTTCGTCACTAGAAAGATCTTTTGGCAAAGGGAAAGACAAAATAAAGTCATTGTTATCTTGAATAAAAGAGAGAGAAAAGGTGACAAAGTTTGTGACAGAGTTCACAGAAGCTCAGACCTTAGAAAGACGCTAATCTGTTCAGCTTCATACACCCCACAGGTTCTCCCCATGTCTGTCTTGGCGAATACGAAGAGTCCATGGCGAGTAGGAACCAAAGGAGAGGAGGCCTGTTTTCTTTTACCAGGGACAAGCTGCCAGACTCCTGAGGTCCCTAGTAGTTCATACCTGCAGAGGACACTCTACGCATCCCGGAGTCACTCACTCTCTGTAGCGACCTTCACTTTTATTTTTTCCACCTCTCTAGGAATCTGCCTTTTCCACGCTTCCCTCGCTGACTTAGAAAGCTATTCACAAAATCCTGACGGAGCTGGAGTGCGTCAGAGCTGAGGCTCGGTGAGAACCGTTCCGTGTTCTCCGTGTGCGCTGGGAGGCTAAGCCGCTTGCCGTCAGTGCTTGGAGTTTAGCTCCGGGATGCTGTAAGAATGTGCTCTAAGCCCTTTGAGTGCCGTGAAATTAATGCGGCCATTTATGAGGTCGTTATGAGGGCTTTCCGTGATAGCTGAACTCTGGAGTTTTCCCTGCTTTTTGACTCCTCCCCTCCACCGTAGACAGTCTCCCTTCTCCCAGACATGTGCTCAGGAATGGCTTCCCCCTTGGCGGACATCTCCGTGTCCCACATGGCTTCTCATTTTCCCTATTTATTTCTGTCATTGTTTCTACTGGTCCCCTGTCTTATTCAGAAATTTGTCTTTGGCTCATCTTGATCTTTTGGTTTTCGTGTTTAATTTCTGTCCAATTGGCAATCGCGCTTTGGACCCAAAGCAGGTCAAGTAATATTGTTTCCTCCCTGATTCCTTCTGCTACTCCTCATCCGTCTTTTCCTTTTCTTGTTTTTACAACCTCTTCCCACTGCAGAGTTGACCCCTCCCTTCTGAGATATGCAGTCACCTCGTGCCCATCTGCCTCTGTGCCCACCTGCTTGTTCCTGGCCACCAAGCAAACTCCTCTCATGGAAAGCCACTTGCTGTTGTCTTCCTACCTTAACCTAGCACTCAGCAACGTCCCCCTTAGCGGCAGAGGTAAGACCGCTACAGCTCCCCTGTCCTTCCAGGATTCTCCTGCTAGAAAAACCACTTACAAACAGCCTTATTGAGTTTCTATGCAAAACGTTCCATGTTCAGTGTGTGCAATTTGAAGATGAATGCGTACAGCCATCACACCATCCCTGCAACTGAGGTGATGAATGTATCCACCCCACCCCCTCGAAAAGTTTTCCTTGTGTCCCTTAAATCTGCGGGTGTCCTAGATCACTTTATTAACGGCAGCCATGTGATGTCAAGTCAACCGTCATCTTGATGAAAACTGGAATCACCTGGGAAAAGGGCCTCTGCGCATGTCTGTAAGAGTGTCCTGGTTCAGCTAACTGAAGTGGGGAGATCTGCCTATTGTGGGTGACACCATTTTGCAGACTGGGATCCTGGGCTACATACAAAGGAGAAAGAGGTCTGAACA
>JAQHUG010000085.1:3774746-3807906 GCA_028555095.1 Dicrostonyx torquatus
CCTGGAGGTCCCTGTCCCATCACGGGAGTTCTGCAGTTACTTGTACCTGTTGAATCATGTGTGCGTATTCACATCTTATGTCTGCAAAGTAGTTCTGGGCACAAAGACACCTTTTCAGCTGCTGGCCCAGAAGTTGACATTTCAAAGGATGACAAACATCTACCCACAGCTGCTGACCTGTCTGTCAGGAACCCGTCTGGACCAAATTTCATTCTTGGTCATCATTGCTGCCCAGTCGATAGTTCCATTTGTAGCTGTTGAATCCAGACTCACAGGGATTTAGTAACTCAGCCAGTTTCACACTATTTGATAATTCCAGAGTTACCTTGAATGAGTTGCTTTTCCCTGGAACGAAACACTGACTCAGTTGGGAGTTGCACTGTGGTAGTCAGTGTGCATGCGCAGAAGCATCCTTCTCTTGGCAGAGAGCAAATTCTCACCTGGTGCTCCATCATCTTCCAAGTCTCGGTAGGAGTAGGAGCTGAGGTGTCTGAAGAGAGGCGATTCTTATGCAACACAGTCTATAAAATGCGCAATTTATTTCTATATATTCATTTGCATCTGGTGCACACGCAGCTGTTAAATATATTCCCCAAGAACAGAAACATGACCCATTTCCATAATTTTTAAATTATAGAAATATTTAGTAAAACTGAAAATATAGCAAGCTTTTAGAGGCCCGTTATACTGATTGAAAGGCCCTGACAACTTCTCCTAGCTCACAGTCATGGGAAACAGATGTGCACAACTCCTTAAGGGAACAAAGATGGGAGACCATCGTGGGGACCGGAGAGAGACAGATGCCTTCCCTGATATTTCAGAAGTCTACACTGCAGAGGTGGAGGGGCTGACTTCCAACTCAATTCAAGTCACCAATAGGGCCCCGTGTGGGGTGGGCAGCGCCGACAACACGCTCTGCTTCTTCAAACCCCGACAGATGCAGCTGGGCTGCTGCTCGCAATGCATCTTTTCCTGCGCAGGGCCAGGCTGGGGCAGCTTCCAGGATCAGCATTCAGGAATGTGATTCTTTTTTCAGCAAGCTTTCTGTACTGTGTCACATTTATGAAAAGAAACACATTTTCTTAATTTGTTGTCTTTGTAAAAAAGAAAGGCGAAATGACAAAGAGAAAGACCACATCCACATGGTGTAGCCAGAAGCCAGAAGGCTTGTTTGAGAGCTGGGCCCACCATGGACTGGCTGCGCAGAGTTCAGGCATGCCGGCCTTCATCATCCTGAGTCAGAGAGCTTTGTCTACCACGTGGGATTGCACTAGATTGATCCAAATCTGCTCCATGAAGCTCAAAGCAGTGTTTGACCGTGATGTGCTGGACATAAACGGAAATGTGTCCAGGCATAATCTGAGTATGGTCTGAAGCACGATTTCTCATAAAATTCAAGTTAATCCAATAATCCTGCAGAAAACACAAATACTGATTACCAGAAAGAAAGGCCATCCTGGGTCATACGCAGCAAAGGTGACGAGTCAGTTATGATCTTCTTCCAATCCCTCTGGCAGTAGCCATCGGAAATCAGTGCGAGGATTTGCTAAGGCACAGGGAGGGGACGTGGAACGGGAGGACACATGAGTTCAACTTGAGGCTGGAAAGCAAAGAGTGAGCAGCAACAGCTAAAAGCCAAATGAAGGATAATAGAGACAGGACAACCCTGGGGATTCACAAAACTTGTTCTCCAGAGCCCTCCAGAGCCTTAGGAAATGGTAGTGCATACCTCTGGATGTGAGGGGGCGAACCTCCAAAACATGGAGGGTTGATTGCGTGATTATTTAAAATCAATCAACCTTCATCCCCTTTCATGAGTTAGGGCAAGGGTTTTATCACGAGTCTAACCAGTTCCAGATGGAAAACCTACAGAAACTGACGTTAGAGGCTCACCGGTAAATGACACAACTGTATTCATTCCACCAGCGTTTGACTGACTGAAGTACTGGAGGGTGAACCAGAGGGCTCATGCATGCCAATAAGTCTCTGCAGTGCCAGACACTTGGCAATAGAGCATATTCTCTCTCTCAATCTCTCTCTCCCTCCCTCTGTGTGTGTGGGGAGGGGTAGGGAATAAAAAGATGAAAAGACCAAAAGAATGGAAGAGAAAGAAGAAAAGATAGAGAAAATCTTACGCCTCCTGGAGCCGTAACCTATACTCAAGAAAAGTGAAACAGACAATTAAAATATATAGTGGATGATCAAGATTGAAGGCAATCCGTGACTATGGATACAAACAAAAATATCTAGAAGGAAATTTGAAAATGTGACCATTTAGAAAAAAGACCACAGGTCTCACCCTAGGGCTATGACCTCCCCAACCATGAGCTTTTGACCAGAATTACAACACTGAGTATGAAATTCTCTCCTCTGGAATATCCCTCAATCAGAGGGCTAGTTTAGTTAGTCAAAACCAGTTTTGCCGCTACTACACCAGTCGGGACCTCTTGCCCGGTAGATTTACATCACAGCATTCAGGATACAGTGCTGGGTAAGACCGCTGGTGTTGACTTCACGGTACCTTCCAATACAATGGAGCCAGCTGGTCAGTTGGCGATTGGTTTTCCTGCTTTCCGTAGTCAGTGTGTGGTGTCTTTAGCAATAGGGTCTCAGCATGTGATGAGTGTGGGTTACCAAGGGCAACAGCAACAGCTTCCATACTTCTGAGGTCTCCCTGAACAGTAACCTGGCATTCCATTCTCATTAGATAAGTCTTCTGGGAGCAGCATTGTTCACCCATGTAAGACAATGATATTCAAATGATATTCATATTCTCTCTCTCTCTCTCTCTCTCTCTCTCTCTTTCTCTCTGTCTCTCTCTAGATGTGTGTGTTAGATAACCAGCTAAGCCTTTCTATCAGGCATTTTCATGCAGCCCTAGTGGTAGTTAACACACCAATGCCTCCTCTGCCCCATCCCCACTTCATCCTTTAACCCCAGGCTCCTTCTCTCTCCTCTTCTTTCTCGATCCTGCTAGCCTTCCAACTGCATTTTTAAAAATCAGTTGTAAGTTAGTCGGCTTCAATATGGCTTCCCAAAACCCTGCCTTTGAGTTTGCCCTCCCTGCCTAACTCCGTTTCCTCTCTACCCCCGTGCACTTCCCATCTAAGCCTTTCCACCCCAGTCTTCCAACACTCTGGTTTTAATTATTGACTATGATCCTTTCTCCCTTAAGGGACTCCACCCAAAGGTGCCTTCCTAGTTGTCTGGATTCTACTGTGCTCCTAGGTATACACAGAACAAGAGATTTGAGTCTAGTAACTGCACGTGTGAGAAGATGTGTCGTTTGTTTATTCTAAGCCTAGGTTACCTTGCTAAGTATAGAGTTTTCCCAGTCCTACCCATTTCCCTGTAAATATTGTGATTCCTTTTTTTATTTATAGCCCAGTAATATTCCATGACACTATGTACCACGTTTTTCTATCCAAGCATCTGTTGATGGACACCGAAGTCGTTTCCATTCCCTAGCTGAACAGCGTGGCTGTGAGCAGGATACGCAAGCATGTCTGTAGCAGGCTGGAAAGCCCCTTGGGTTTATGCCCAGGAGATGCTCCTTTGTCGTAGTTGGTACCGGTCAACGCTGAGATGCACAGCTGGCCAAGGTGCTGAGAGAAAGAGACCAGGCACTCAGTCCTAAATGGGACATCTTCCTCAACCCCACTAAGACTCAGGGAGCAACACGAAAAAGGAATCAGGAAGAATGTAAGATCTGGAGGAGGTAAGGGTGCTGTGAAGCACTGTCTTCTGAATTGACCCAGCGGCTACGGCTGCCTACACAAGACTGTATGACGCTCTAAGTCACTTTTCACATTGCTGTGTATGGGAGGTGCTATGCAGAGGCCACCCCTTACTGAGGAGCTATTGACAGTTGATAGCCACTAAGGAAGGAACATCATTCTCTTTTTCAATGTGTGGCCAATTTCTCGTGTTCTATAGCCATTCACTAACCGGACTTGGTAGGTTATTAAAAACAACAACACAGAAAAGTTTCAAAGGAAACTTGTAGTTGAGAACGACCCATGTTGAAGAATGGTTGGGGGAAAGAGGGAGGGAAATGGAGGTGGGGTGGACAGGATTGTGTTTTATGGTGGAGGTGTCAAAGTTCTTAGGGATAAAGAAAACTGATATAGAATGTGGTGACTAAAATGCACGATGGTAATCACTGTGGAGAAAAATAAGAGGAAAAGGAGAGTAAGCAGATAGCTGGGGAGGGAACTGAACAGTCTCCAGAGGTGTTCAGGAAGGCATTCCTGGAGGAGCATGGTTGAGTGAAGGCCGTAGCTGGTGCAGGAGCAGCCCTGTACACTGTCCAGCATGGACTAGAGGAGCCAAAGGCTATGGTGTCAGAAGGAGGTCAATGAGATAAAGAGAGGTCAAAGTCGACTAAGGGATATATTAGCCAAGAGGAGAATCCGGAGATATCTATATCATCACCACCAGAATATGTAAATATGTTACATTCATGGAAAAAGAGCCAGTGCAGATGTGGTTAAGGACCCTGAGATGAGAGATTATCCTGAACTATCAGGGTGGGTCCCCTAAAATTGTCTTTATATGAAACAAGAATGGAGGTGAGGGCATCAATCAAGGAGGGTGACCATGGAAACAGGGAGTCAGAGACTACCATGTCAGGAGGGACCGGTAGCCAGAGGTTCCATAGCTTCCAGTGGGTGGAAGCCAAAGAAACGAACTCCTCTTAAGGTGGATCCCCAAAAAAGGCAGCTCTGCCGATGCCTGGGCATTGTGGGCTTTGACCTTCATTCTGGAAAGTAACAGGAATGTGTGTGTTGCGTTCGGCCAAGCTAATGGTTATTCATTACAAAACCAGAAGAAGCTGGCATAAGGTAGAATGGAACAGATCTTAACAGAGCTGCTGAGGGAGTAAAAGGAGAAGTTTTTGAAAAGCCTTATTTTAAGCAGTTATAAAAATGGCCATTATTATGATCATCTGAAATCATCACTTTTTGCTTTGAACATATACCTTTAAATTATTATTTAATTTGTAGGATTTTTTTTTATATCTTGCTTAAAACTTTCAGGTCCCTTTAGTACATAAAAAAATCTGTTTCCCTTAAACATTTTATCCAGGCATACTGGATGTCTTAAACAGATGTTGATGTGTTTACCCTTCTCAGGGTTCCTCTTGTTCCCTGAGACTGGTCAGGACAGCATCGTTTTCAACCTTAGTCTTGTTACTCATAGCAAAGGTCACTAAAGGTCAGGACTGTAGATGTCTCCTGACAGGTAACGGGGAGGGGGAAGAGGTGTTGGAAGAAGGGTGGGTGAAGAGAAAGCCTGAAGAAACTTCTGACTCACACATAGACTGGGAGATCCTTACAGACTGGGAAAATGAGATAAATTAAGAACTAAAAGGCAAGGGCAGTGCTAATGGTTTGGGCCCCTCTTTGAGGCTCACAATGTGGAAATAAAACCTCAGATTCATAGATATTCATTTTATTTCTTAACTTTTAAATTTGGCTTCTTTATCACTTCTTTGGGAGTTTTGCATCGTGCACCCCATTTCTGCTCACTTCTTGTTCCCCCCATATCCTCCCCTCACCCCTGCAGTGCTCCCCGAAAGAAAAGAAAGCAAAGTAAGCAAGCAAAGACATAACAACAAAAAAACAGACCAAACAAAGACAACAAAACCCTCTTTGCTTTTCTTTCTTTCCCGTCTCTCCAACACTTCTTTATTTATCCTGGTAGTGGGGGGCTGGGGGGGGTCTCAGTGTGTCACACAGTGCACCCTTTTGTCCCGTCAGCTTTACTAGCAAGTGTTCATCGCAGTGAGTCACTGCTCCGGTTCAAGGTCTGCGGTTTCTGGTCCAACATCATCATGGGACCCTCACCAGAACTCCTTTGGGATACCCTGTGGCCACCCACATCTTGGGGCTCCTTCAGGTATTGTGCCACAGGACTGGTCCCTTCATGAGCCCCAGTAGGTCCTAGATGGGGTAGATGCCAACCCAAGGCGCGGCTGTGGACCTGGGTGGCAGCTGAGCCAGTCAGACCAGGCCCCTGGGGTCACCTGGCTCTGGCCCAGATCCTAGGCTTCTGTATGAGCCCTACTGGCAACCTGGACCACAGACTTCAGCAGACCCCAGCTGTAGCTGGGCCATGGACCCAGACATAGCTCCAGGTGGCAGCTCGACCTGCTCAACATTCTACCTCCAGGTGGTAGCCCCAGTGACTTAGATCAGGATGGCTCTGGCAGCTGCATAGCTCCTGGACACCAACAAGGTCACTAGTTGTGACTCAGACCCCAGATTTCACATGGCCTTTGGTGGCAACCTGGGCCATGGACATCAACATAAACCTTGGCCATGGTAGGACCATGGACCTGGACGTGGTCCTCAGCAGTAGCCTGGATCTGGTTGTCACCATGGACCCAGAGAGTTGTGACGGTCACCCCCATCGACACAGCCCCAGCAGCGTCATGACCACTGGATCCAAACATGGTCATAGGAGGCAGCCTAGACTCTGGATTCAGCAAGCCACTTGGCGGTAACAGAAGCCATGGACGTCAACACAGACCCTGGGTACTGTAGAACCAGGGACCTAGACATGGTGCAGTAGCTAGGTCCAGACATGAGGAACCTGGCTCATGCCATGACTTCCTATGGCAAGTGGACCTCCAACATCTGCCCACTCCTCAATGCCTTCTTGTCTTCCTTTCTGCCTCTTTCCAGAGTGCATGACCCATCCTGTTTCTCTTCCTCTCTCATTTCTCCACCACAGAATTTCCTCATCATGATGAGGTCTACACGCCTGGCCCTGCAACGCTCTGGGTGGGCCCACGGATGTCTTCCCGACAGTCAGAGCCCTGAGGACCCTGGCTAGCTAGTCCACAGCTGAGCAGAGCTGCATCAGGTGGGGCATCCTCATGGCAATATTTAGAAGCGAGGCTTATGGGAGCTTATGGGACTGGGTGATGTCATGCTGGTGGGGTCTGATGCTCCCATCGGTGGCTTGACAAGATTTGGAGGACACCCCAGCTCTCTCCATCTCTTCACCGTGTGACATATTGAGAAGCCTCATGAGCAGAGGCTGGTTCTGCATTTGTAGACGTCACCATCTTCCGAACTGTGAGCTAAATAAACCTCGATCTTTACAGCTCACCTCGACTGTGATATTCACGGACAGAGATGGAGGGTAGACGAAGACAGTGTGTGTTCGTCACTTCTCATAGTCTCCTGAGGAAATGGCTGAATGAAGGGATGATTTATCTTGGCTTATGGATTCACTGGGCTCTGTCACCTCTGGGCCCATATGTGGTGAGGCAGGATGTCATGCGGGAAGCATGTGGCTTAGCTCACAGCAGGCAGGAGCAGAGAAGCCAGGAAGAAGCCAGGATCAAGATACATTCTCTAGAACAGTGATTCTCAACCTTCCTAATGCTATGACTCTTGAATACAGTTCTTCATGTCGTGGTGACCCCCAGCCATAAAATTATTTTTATTGCTACTTTGAAATTGGAAACTTGCTGCTGCTATGAATCTTAAGGTAAATATTCGACGTGCAGGGGATCTGATAGGTGACCCAGAGGTTGAGAACCTCTGCTCTAGAGACACCTCTCCATGTCCTACTGATTCCAGCCAGCCTTCACCTCCTGACAGCCCGTTCAGTATGAACTCATCAACTGAAGAAGTCAGAGCTTTTCTGATTGGCTCCTGTCCCGATAGCACCACCCCCTGGGAGCCAAGAAGGACCCTTCCCATTCAAACCACAAGGTGGTTGGTTATCTTTTATTTATTTATTTACTTCACCCAGACCCGTGTTGCTAGGTTTGCCTCCTACCATGCGTGGGAAAGAAAGAAACGGATTTTTCACCCCTGGCCCTTTCATGCGTTCCTCTGAAGCAGCAGGATCGTCTCCTACTTCATGAGGGTGGAGACCGAGGCTCGGCACAACAAAGGGATGGTTAGCTTCTGACAGACTGGAAGGAGAAAGCATGGCTGTGCTTCCCACGCCTGTTGTCTTTTCAGAGGAAGGACATTTAAAGGCTATAGATGGGCTAAAGGACCCACATTGGTCCAGAGAGCCGACGGGGTGGGGAGGGTGTCCCAGAAGTCACCCAGAGTACAAACGATGGCAGAGGAAGACTGTGCTCAGCCTCTTCCTTCCGAGATGGCCTTGGGTTCAAGAGGACCTTAAAAGTCAGTGTTCTCATACACTATTTATTCTTGGAGGGGGTTTTGGTACCGTGGAGGTTCCACCTCAATTAGTAGAGGCCATGGTCATAAATTTGGCTTCTATTCAGTTGTGACATTGTGTGATTTAATGGCGGGAGGCTCAGCTGGATGCTGAGTCCCTTCTCTCGCTCAGGTACCCACAGTGGATAGGACTTGTTTAGGTTCAGCCTCAGTGACGTCGTTTCTCTGCCCCTACAGTGAGGAGAGAGACGAAAGCAAAACTTTGAGCTACATGGGAGACTTCTGTGGAATCTGCTTTTTCCTCAGCCCACTCCCACACTAAAGCAAGCAGTAGCTTAACCAACCTCAAAGGAGGGAAGTTAAAACACCTTTTTAAACTTGTAAAGTTATCCTGGAAGTACCATGAGACAAAAATCACATCGGGGCAGCTTAGAAAAATGGGTCATTCTACAAGGTTGCTGCTAGACCGCCATTAAATCCAGGATGTTGTAATCTTTGCGTTTTGATGTTTGAGAACCGTTCTCACTATGAAGTCCTATAATGGCCTGGACGTCACTTTATAAACCAGGCCAGTCTCAAACTCACGGAGATCCATTCACCTTTATCTCCTGAGTGTTAGGATTAAAGGGGTGTGCTACTATGCCATGGCATCTCTTGACATTTTATTTTATTTTTGTACGTGTGTATGTGTGTTCATGTGCATGCGTGAGTGTGGTGTGTGTGGTTGTGTGTGTAAATCAAAGAACAACATTCAGGAGTCAGCTCTTCCCTTTCCACTCTGTGTGTTCTTGGGACTGAATTCAAGCCATCAGTCTTGGCAGCAAGCACCCTTACACCCCTGAACCTTCTTGATGGCCCCAGCTTATTATAATACTTCTGATGCTCTGTGGGTGTGCAGCGTGGCTGTGAGGACTGGAAGAGCCGTTTCAAAGGCCCTTGTCTTTAGCGCAGAACATGGAAAATCTTTTTAAAGTGGCAAAATCCAGGTTTCTTTGCTTGGGGAAACGTTGGCTTTGAGTAGAAAATGCGATCATTTTCTTTCTTTCTGAGCCTCGGCTTTTGGCTTCTGCAGTTCGGTTGCTGTCATTGCTTGCTGCACAGGGCCCCGAGATGGTGGTGTCACACAGCTCCATTAAACTAACACACGGAAACCCAGCGCTCCGGGTGCTAGCAAAAACTATAGCTTCCAAGTATTGCTGCCAAGGGATTTCAAGGTTATATAGGAGTCGAGGCGTCTAAGGCTGTGTAGGTCTGTAGGTCTTACAGGAAGCTGCGTGAAGAAATGTATCTCAAAATCTGCTTTTTGGCTGAAAGTTGATGCTAAAGCCATGTACGTTTGTGATAGAACCTGAGTCGTTGGTTTCTCTAAGCTGACTTATTTCTGCGTCTATCCAGCAGTTAAAACACGGCCACCATCACTCAAATCATCAACTGCTGGTGTCTGCCTCTTATTGCAGAAACCTGGTACCAGAGGGCTTATTGTCTCCGGATCCTGCTCCAGCCTCCATTTCTGATCTTCTTGTTCCCAGGTGCCTGCTTCCTGGAGCCTCTACCCAGGGTCCCAGGGCCAAGACCTGTTCATGGACTTCCCTGGGTTCAAGCGCTTCCCATTTTTAGCGGGTTTGTTGGTTTAGATTTGCACGTCTTTGTCCTAATTCTTCAAAGGCAGGGACAGTTTGCAGACAAGCTAAGCTCAGAAATCTGGAAGAGGGATTTGCTTGAGCATGGGGCAGGTCGTTCTCTACGGCTCTTCTTTCAGGCAAGAAATTTGGTGCCAAATCTTTGCTTCAGCTACTGCCTGGTTGGCCATCTTAAACCCTATTCTTTTTCTTTATTCAATCAAAAGAATTGGCAATTAAGAGGAAATTTAATGCGATATTTTTGAAAAATAAAAATGAATATTCCCCATTCCCCAATAAAACGTCTAAATTCCTAATTAAGATCACGCCAAGGATTGGTATCAATGTCCTCTGTCCCACCGCCTTCAGCAGGACGTACTGTCAGCAGAGCTGCTGTTTCTACCCGAGAGGGTTTCTTTCTGTTAATTCTGGCATCCGGTGTGTGTTTTCTCATCTGACACCTAATCCATGAAGTTTTGCCTCAGCAATCCTTCAACACCAACTGAGTGACTGTGTAATTCCACTCTGACACCCACTGCTGGAGTTGGTGTGGACTTCAGATGGTAGCTATAAAAGGAAGGCCCTAGCTCCTCAACACTCCTGCCCACCAGACAGCAATTCAGGGGTCCTTGGCCTGCCTCTTTGGGTTTCCTGATTCACTAGAATGTGCCATAGAACTTAGGAGTTCCCTTTAGAGTTTGTTTCTGGTTTATTATAGAAGAGACCACAGAGGGAGAGCCAAACAGAAGAGGCCGGGCTAGATGGAGAGTCCTCCTCAGCAGCTCAGCGCCCCTTTGCTCTCACCAACCAGAAGCTTCCCTGATGACGTCATTCAGTTGCTCTTATGGGCATTTCACGATGTAGGCATGCTCGATGGCATCACTGGCCGCTGGTGATTAAATTCGATCTGTTAGGCCCCTCCTCTTCTCTAGAGGAAACTCCAGTCTCATCACTGTTTCCTCTGCTGGCCATCCCCCAGTCCTGAAGCTATGCAGGGACCCACTGAATTAGTATAAACTCAAGCATGGTTGAAATGGTTTTATTACAAACAGCCAAAGGAGCTCCTGCCTGAGTCCTCTCCCAGGAGCAGGAACAAAGAGAAAATGAATGTCATCTGGTTTAACAAAGCTTTTCACTTAGGGACGTGATGGTTCCCCTCACTAACTTTGGTTTTTTTAAGGTGGTACTTTAAAAATGTGTTTTGGTTATGGAATTTGAGGACATTCCCTTAAACTTGATACCTGAGATCAAGTGCCTCAGTGGCCTCTGTCTAGTCCCATTCCTCCTTCTCAGACTCTCCTTGTTGGGACCTTTAAGTCTCAGACATAGGAGCACTTGCAAGGTTCTCCAAACCGATAAAACCCATACTACTTTCCCGGGTGTCCACTATTGGGGGATACCAACTTGCAAGTCTGTCCTTCTCAGGGGCTCCTCCCCAAGGCAAGTGGTTCACTGCTACGTCCACAAGAAGCAATCAAGGAGTCGAGACCTTCAGGAAGTCAGGCAGAGAAGAGTCTTGAGCAGGACACTTGGGATCTTATAGCAAGACTTCCATCCTAACCCGCTAGATGTGACTCAGTTCATCAGAAAGTGGGGCCCGGCTACAGTTCAGTTAGAACCTTAGGGAGAATTCTCTCCGAGCCCTGTTTTATACAACTAAAAATAACTGGCAAGCTCGTTCTAGTTGTTCTTCCTCTTCCTGAGATGCTAAATACTTATGACTTGACCTCATTTTTTTCACAAAGATAGATAGATATACACAGTGTTTAAGTTAGCTTCAAAAGTGTACATCTGGGCTTGTTAGCGTAGGCTCAGAGTCTTGCTGCTCAAGAGGCTTATTAGCACAGGACAGTCACAAGTTCATGGCCTGTCTCAGCTACGGAGTAAGTTCCAGGCCAACTTAGACAACTCAGTGAGTACCTGTTCTCAAAATCAAAGCAAAGACACGGGATGGAGCCAAGAGCTGAGGCATTTGCTTAGCATGTGTGATTGCTGGGGTTCAGTTCCCTGTGTGAAGGGAAAAGAGTTCAAAACCCTCATTTACAAAGGGTGGTCAATTTGGAAAAGTACAAATAAATATGGAAATTATTATCTTGCTTATAAGAGAAAACTGTTCCTAATGTCTTGGTGTATCTGGCCAAGACACACACACACGTACACACACACACACACGCACACCCATACACACACACACATACAAACACATTCACACACGCACACACACATGTACATACACACACACATACATACTCACACATACACACACACGTACGTACACACACACATATACATACACACACATATACACTCATGCACACACACGTACACACACATACACACACATACACACCCATACACCCATACACACACATACAAACATGTACACACACGCACACACACATGTACATACACACACATACATACTCACACATTACACACACACACACACACACACAAACACACACCATGCATAGGAACAACCCCACTGATTTTGCTAACATTTACTTATTTAGAAGATGTGTCTACAGAGGAGGTGGTGAGAACATCTTCCGTATGATAAAACTAAGATCTGGGAGGAAGGAATGGTGTTTCTTAGGTTGGTTCTTAGGACAACCGAGGAGGGGCCAGCAAGCCCAGATCTGTCGGCAGAAGGGCCCAGATTCCCTCCTCCCACCACAGGTTCCATCCCACTCATTGAGAAAAGCTGTCTGGCAGTCAGACCTGTATTTCCCATATAGGTCAATTCATTTTTAACTAAAATTAAATAGATGTGGGACTCTGAGAATTCAAATGTAGATAAAGACTATCAGACATTTTCAGGGACCTGTTTTTCTTCTCTGTTTCTAAAGAATACCTTTTTCTGGGCAGACTTACATTTTGGCAAAAAAAAAAATGACGGCCTGATTTTTCCCTGAATGGAAGGAAGGCCATTTTTTTTTAAATTGAATTTGGAAAGAGCACACGTAACATCAACACCGACTGGCAGAGATTAAGCAAAAACTTCTCTGTTCCTTTACGACTGTAACTCAAAATCTATGGCCGGAAATGGAGTCACACTAGGGCTTTGGTAAGTCTCCAGTGTTTGGGAGCTTCGCGGGTTCTTCCACCGGCGTTCGAATCTCACATGCTAAGGAAGTGCATACGTGGCCACCTTGAAAGAGTATGAACCGGAGGATGCGGACTAGACATACAGAAACTGTATGTCGTTGGCAGAAGCCCATGGAGACTCATGGGAACTGAACTGCTACGTGTCTGAATGCTGGACTAAACACAGGAAATCTAGCTTTAGGACAGGACAGTGCTCAGCAGGCCAAGCCGAAGGAGAAGAGCCCAGATGGGCATTCCCATTTTTACAAAGAGAGAGCTCATTTATTTCCCTGGCTTCGTGGTTGGAATGTCTCCTCTACAACTCACCTTAAGACCTGATTATCACTGAAAAGATCATGAAGATGTAGGACCTTCAATGGATGGCGCTAGCAAACACCATATTGAGTGAGGTAACCCAGACCCAGAAAGACAAATATCAGATGTATTCATTCATAAGTGGTTTGTAAGCATAGAACAAAGAAAACCAGCCCACAAATCACTATCCCAGAGAACCTAGACAACAATGAGGAGCCTAAGAGAGATATACATGGATCTAATCTACACGGGAAGTAGAAAAAGACAAGATCTCCTGAGTAAAATGGGAGCATGGGAACCATGGGAGAGATTGAAGGGGAGGGGAGAGGAAGGAAGGGAAGCAGAGAAAAATGTCTAGCTCAATAAAATCAATTTAAAAACCGAAACAACAACAGCAACTAAAAAGATGTAGGGTATTTAAGACATTAGGATACAGGGCCATTATCACCTGGGATGCAGTGAAGATTTACAGGAGTGGGTTAATTGTCTAGATAGCAGGCTTCTGATAAAATGGTGGCATAATCCTTTGGGTGTTAGCTGTCTCTTCTGCAGTATTGTGGTCCAGAAGATGACCACCACCAGATGACGGATGGAGCACCCGATGGCATTCCTTGGTTCTTGTGTCCTGGAACAAAGAGATGGATCAGTGTTGATATGTCTCCACCTCTCTAGCTCTTTCGGTGTCTCTGTCTCTCTCCCATGCCTTGTTATTGGAGTTGTCATTCACTTGGCAGCAGAACCAGGGCTGAGCCAAAGATGAGACTAATCAGGTAGGAAGCAGAGTTGACTGTCCTGCCTGGGTTGGACCCCGAATTAGCCCTTTCTTATGTTTTCAATGTCACAGCAACAAAACAAAACTGCAAAGCGTTTTGCCGTCCTCTCAACTCTCACTGCACGCTTGGAGAGAGAGGGTGGACTCTGCCGTGTCTATCCAGCAAGATGATAGAGTCACGGCCGGCTGGAGGTAGACGCTCTTCAATTCTTCCTTCTCCCATCCCAAGGGCAGGGGAGTCACTGCTGGAAGTGTGCAGGAAAGGGACCTGCTCAGAGGATAATTTACTACCTTGGTGGGAGAGTCAGGCCGGTTACAGTCTGACCTACTTAGCTGTGCACAACCTTGCCCACATCCCGCCTTCCTCATCTGCAAACTGGAGCTAATATTTATGGTGCAGCTCAAAGGGTTTAGTCAGGCTAATGAGGTCGGCTGTGTAGCAGGTTTGGCGCTTGTGGATGGCAGGCATTATATAAATACGCCATCATTTTCATTAGAATTATTTTCATCGCAACTTTAGGCTAAACACAGCTGTGGCCACATATGTTTTAAAGATTTACATAAACATTCTTAAATTTGTGAAATTTGATTCACTTTTGCCCGATTGGCCATCCTTTTGAAAATTCTGAAGGCGACTCTTTCAGTTCACAGAGCTTTCCCCTGTGGCAAAGGCTCATCCACGGACAGGCGCGATTTTGTCAGGTTTTTAAAACGGGGGCCAGTTATCCAAGGGGACAGCCTGGACATTCGGCGGTGGCGCTCCAGCACAGGTATGGTGTGGTCACTCACAATAGCAGACCTGCCTGCTGTGACAGACCTCGCCTGCCTCCTGCAGGAGAGCAGAACAAATCAAGGAAGCGTAGCCCAACTTAGTTGGCGTGTTTTAACTCGGGCATCAGCTCGTGGCTGTGCCTTCCGCTGTTCAGAACTTGGCAGCGAGCCGTAGGCGTTCGGGGCCAACTTTACTTCTCTCTCCTCCAGGGCTAAGCACGTGGTGACCCAGCTGCACAATTTAAATGACCCCAAACATTCAATCAACTGTACTCTGAGGGGCTTACAGGGAAGTAACCCTGTACGGCTCAAAGCTTCATCAGCCCTGTCCCCGAAGTCTGATTGTCCTCAAGGGCTTTGGATGGCAGAAGCACGACTCCCAAGTTCCTTTGGCTGAAATGCAGATAACCAACCAGACAAATGAGGGCCATTAGGAGACTGTGTATTTTGGCCCTTTCCGATGTGCCCAGGCGGTGATTAATTAGGTTCACAGCCCTCCAAAGTATTGGCTCTTTTTATCTGCACACGAACCTATCCTCATTCCCAAAACACTGAATCTGCCAGCAATTGTTGACCTTGGTCTGAAGGCGTCCTGTGCTCTTACCGGCTACCCCGGAGTCGGGCGTTCTGGAACTCTTCCTATTCGGTTTATTGGAAGGGTAAATATATATCCCTGAGTGCGCTGAAGAAGAAAGGTTCTCAAGAGAAATAAGCACCGTTTGGGAGCACCTGACTTATGCATCAGTGACTGCAAATGATGGTAACGATGCCTAGGTTTAGCGTTTTCCGCTTTCCTCGGGGCTTTGGGGAGTTTGTGGAAAGGGATGTTTTCTGTAAGGATGCTGATGACAATGGAAGAGCAGCAAAAATTCCAGGAGCTGAAAAGAAAAAGGCATTTGCTTTTCTTCCTAGAAATCAACATCGTTTTCTTTAAGCCAAAGAATCTCAACCCTCATGAAAATATTATGTTATTTTGTGGATAATGGTGCGGTCAAGAACGCCCCAAATTAGAGATTTGCTGAGTGACCTTGTTGGCAGTGGTCATCATTGCTTTAAATGCTGCGGCTTCTAAACACAGTCAAAGTGAGAGTAAGCGGTTCCATGTTCTCCAAGGAGATACTGGCTACAGCCTTCACAGACACTGGAAGCCTTTGCTTTGTCTTTTTGCGCCCCCTCTCCTACAGGTAGACATGGGGGTGGAACTATGAAGGCTATCCCCGGGGAGCCAGAGAAATATCCGAGTGAACTCACAGGAGAGAGATGAGGGATGTTCCAAAGTCATGCAGAAAGTAGCTGGAAATGCAGTCGCTGTGACCCTCACCTCGTGGGGTGGACTAGCAGGCTAAAGCATGCCCCTCCCTGCTCTCCGGGTAAGTCTATGTCTTGATTCCTAGAACCTAGGAAAACA
Organism: Dicrostonyx torquatus; assembly: GCA_028555095.1. NCBI lineage: Eukaryota > Metazoa > Chordata > Mammalia > Rodentia > Cricetidae > Dicrostonyx > Dicrostonyx torquatus. The sequence goes on from JAQHUG010000085.1 coordinate 3,790,872, forward strand.
TGACATTGAATGGTAAGGAGGGCATTACAAGTCAAGGGTTTTTGACTTGGGGACAATATCCTGGATTGTCTGGGTTGGTCCAATGCGATCACTGGGGTTTCTATGAAACGGGTGACACAGAGGGTCAGAAGGAAGTTTTAAGTTAATGTAACGACCAACGGAGGAGTACAGAGACTCGGGGGATGGGGAGAGTTGGGTCTACGCTGCTAGATTTAAAGAACCATGAGCCAAGGCACCACATATCATCTGTGAACTTGAAGAGGCAGTGAAGTAGCTTTCCCCTTGAACCCTCGGAGGGAATGCAGCTTGCTCTAGTCTCTCTTTGATCTCTGACCCTGAGAACTGCAGGGGAGTATGTCTGTGCTGTTTAATGCCACCACGCTTATTTATAACAGTTTCTTAGGGTGACAACAGGGAAGTGTGAATGTTGGTTCCTCAAACCCCCCTTAGGGTCGGTGATCTAGGAGAATTCCTGGAACTAAGAAAAAGAATATTCTATTCATGGTTATGGTCTGTTACAGTGAAAGAAAACAGATTAAATCAGCCAAGGGAGAAGACACGCAGGTGCTCACCATAAATCAGGTGTTTTATTTGATCAAACTGGCAGAGAGTAGCCCAGGGTCTCAGAGTGTGGACCCGGAGGCTGTGTTCTAGGGCTCGCTTATTCTTCCCACTGGTCTTCTGTTTGGACATCTGTTTAAGATGCGCTGGTGTGAAGATGATGCCCGTCTCGCAGGGCTGAGGGCTTTGAGCGGGACACAGGTGAGGACGATGATGGAAACGATGAATTCACAACGACCAGGGAAGCCATCGAGGAAGTGGGCATCGGGAGGCCCTTTCCACCATCAGTATGGGAGAGAACCTCTGACGGTTAACTTGAGGATTCACTCTGTAAAATAATGGTATTCGCCCAGAGTGGTGGCTCCTGACTGAGACAGTTTGACACCCTGAGGTAGGACAGCCACTGTTAAGTGACTAGAATGTAGCTCCTAGGTACCAAGAGTTTATTTACAGACTCTGCACTGCAGAAGAGGATGCTGACGTGCAGGAATCAGAGATGACTTCATCCCAAACCATTTCAATCTCTCCTTTAAGGTTATACCGAACAGTGCTTTCATTTTGAGAAGTGGATTGTGTTCAATTCTCTTTTCTTCTGAGTTCCTATAGTTTTCTTTTCGTTTACTTGCTTGGCTTTGCCAGTGATGGATTTTTGCCCATTTTCAGTTTTCATCACTTCTGCATTGGAGATTTTCTCCCTTATTTACTAATAATTTGTTTGACTCTACCTGCCAAGCTTGTGTATTGATTTATTTGTTTTCCCGTCGGATATTTGGCATTTCCCCTCTTCTTAATTTTAAGAAAAACGTGTAGAATTTATCAGCATCAAATGTCAGCTTTATTGTTGTTTTCCAGATTCACATAGCATTTCAGACACAGACAAGAGGGGACCAAAACATTCCATAGAGACAATTCATGCTTATGAGAGTATCTCACGTGTCCATCACGTGTCCATCCATGTTTGTGAGTGTCTGTCTCACGTGTCCATCACGTGTCCATCCATGCTTTTGAGAGTGTCCATCACGTGTCCATCCATGCTTCTGAGAGTGTCCATCACGTGTCCATCCATGCTATGAGAGTGTCTCACGTGTCCATCCATGCTTATGAGAGTGTCTCACGTGTCCATCCATGCTTATGAGAGTGTCTCACGTGTCCATCCATGCTTGTGAGAGTGTCTCACGTGTCCATCACGTGTCTATCCATGCTTATGAGAGTGTCCATCACATGTCCATCCATGCTTATGAGAGTGTCTCACATGTCCATCACGTGTCCATCCATGCTTATGAGAGTGTCTCACGTGTCCATCCATGCTTGTGAGAGTGTCTCACATGTTCATCACGTGTCCATCCATGCTTATGAGTGTCCATCACGTGTCCATCCATGCTTATGAGAGTGTCTCATGTGTCCACGTGTCCATCACATGTCCATCCATGCTCATGAGAGTGTCTCACGAGTCCACAGCTGTAGCAGTTTAGTGACACTTCAGCATCTCCACATACCTCTTTCTGTTTCATTTAGACTTTCCGTTTGGGTTTGTGTAAGTAGATTTGATATTCAGGAAATTCATGGAACTTCAAATGCGTAAGGGAAAATGTAAATGCGTGTCAGTGAATCAACGTCTAGTCCTTCTATTTCAAATTCCCCCTAGCTAACTATATACGTGTGTTCCCTAGGAACATGGGATACGGTGACATGGGGCTGGAGAGCTCTCTGCTTTTCCCGCTGTCACCCACTTAACCCTTTGTTCCCTGCCTGCTGCGCTCTGTGACAGCTGATCTAACGCTTCTGTCTGCTTCAGGAGAATAAGTTGTCTAAGGTACATGCAATTGACAAAAGGCTGGTAAAACATCCTTTGTGATGAGAATCCATTTAAATGTTTGTTGATATCAAAACTACTCAGACAGGCTGCGTCCTTGTTCAGCCCTGAGCACAAGTGCCAAAATTTTGGAGGCGACTAGGAAGCAGGCCTTACAGAACTCACGCCTGGATGGAGATGCTCGGGACAGAGGTCCAGGATGGAGATGTGATTGGAAAGCCGCCAGTGAGGGAAGAAGGATGATGGGAAGATGCAGAAGATGCAGTCACTGTCATCGAGCGACCAGAGGGGAGATGAAGGCTGGAATGGGAAGTGGCCATGAAGCCTCTACAAAGCCCTCATAGGGTAGACAGCTTGGAGCTGCTGGTAACTGGTAGTGTGAGAGGCAGGTAGTGTGGCAGCCAATCTGCAGAGGACAGCCTGGGGAGAGCTGGGTCCCATTTGCCAGTCTCCTAATCCAGCTAGCCCAGTCTTTGTGAAATAAACAACTTGCCTGCAGCATGCCTTTGAACAGCCAAGTCTCTAAGTCAGGATGGCAGCAAATTCCCAGCAGCCATGTTCTCCTCCTAAGCAGCCCTTCCTTTAATGAAACAAGTCCTGCATTGGCCATAGGTCTTGAGGCCCTGGGGTCCAGTGGTTGTTCCCAGTTATCCATCCCTTGGCTTTGCATATTTCCTAGGGGCCCTTATCCCTTCAGCTAGCAGGGAAGGGCCTATCAAATGAACACTGGAGAGCTAAAATTGAGCTAGGCTAAAAGTCAGAAGAAAAAGGTTAGTAAATCTCTAACAAACATCACTACGTAAATCCCAAATATAAACTAAACTCCATGCAAACATACTTGAGGAAGGCACGGTAGCGCGTACCCATATGCACGCCATCATAGAATTAAATGTTCAAGGCCAGCTTGGGCTACGTAGTGAGGCCTGTTTCTAAAACAATCATGAAATGCTGTCTTCTGGCCATGTCATGGCTATTCCGTACATAAGCTCAACGGCAGTTGGGGTTGCCTCCTTAAGACGAAGACAGTTAAAGGGTCCAGCACTGATGGGGGAGGGGCTGTGAGGCCCCACCCCCAGCTGAGAGCTGTTGGCATTTGATGGCTGTTTGGGAAGGAGAGTCCTTTTTCTTCCAAGGTGTGGCCATTGGTATGCTGCCTGTGCCTTAATGGATGGTCCCATGCCTATATCCGTAATGGCAACACTAGTTGGGCTTGGTTGGCTTAAAATGGACACACACACGCATACACATGCACACACATTACACATGCACACGCATACACATGCACACACACACTCACACACAAGAAACTCAAAATCATCATTAATTCATTAATTCCATTGTGACATAAAACTCAACCTGACTTCTGGGTAGTATACTTGTGTTTTTCTGATAACAGAAAGCCAATTATACTGACATTTAATTCTCCCATATCTTCTTGTAGATAAAATATTTAAAGGCTTATTAAATGATACATTCTTTGAAAGACAGGTACTAGATAATTTTAGATAGAGCTGTAGAAGTCACTGCTGGTTTAAAGCGTTAGCGTTGCATATCCATTAACAGAGTAGAGCTCAGAATTCTAGATGGACGCAGACGGTCATTTTTTTGGTGGGGGGGGAGGGAAAGTAGGGTTCCAAGTGTCTTGGGTTCATGTCATAAGTTGTATATCAACACAATACTTGTAGCCTTCTACGATTGGACAGCAGGCAACCATTGAGGGTGTATCATACTCATCTCAACAGGGCCTACCTAGGTGACAGGTTTTGGGGTTGCTATTCAGTATGAACTGAAATCATAACCAACAGCTTCTCATGTATTACCAAGACAGGACACACACACACACACACACACACACACATTTTGAGCCTCTGTGTTTAAACTGAAAACAGTTGGACTTGAAACGCCTTTAAAATATTAGACATCTATTAAGTTAAACTACAGAAGCTTATAAAGTAATATTCAGGCAGTTGTTTTGAATATTCTGAACAAGGCTGACTGATCACCTGCCAACGCCCTGACTGGTTTCATCTGACCCTACGCTGTGTGCCAGGCGGCAGCTCTGTTCAGAGGAGTTGGGCAAAGAGACTTCAAGGATGAGCTCTTCAGATCTAATTGAGCGTCATTTTTGTTAAATGTGTTTTCCATGACAGTCATACAACCATTTTGGCGGAATTCTGTATGTACAGGGTTCAATGGGATGAAATATAGAATTTAGCAGAGATGGGGGAAGAATTTGCAATACTTATCTACGAATCAGTGGGAGGTTTTTGTTATTTGTGTGATTTTTGTTGGTCCCCTGCTGTTCTATCCAAATGCAGCTGTCCTGCTTCCTGGGAGACAGAAGTAATGTTTGATGTGAATTCAGAATCTCTGGGCTGGGCTCCCTCTTGTCTTCCTGGTTTTGATTGGTTGGTGTTAACCTGCCTTCTGTTTTAAATTTCTCTTTGCATTTTCTCCAGGCTGTCCTTGTCCTTAGTTTTTTGTTTGCTTGTCTGACTATTACAGTGATTGTTTTTTCTGTGCTCTCTGGCCTCCTTCCGCTTTCCTCTTCTTGCTGGGCACTGTGCACCTGTCCCCCTCTCCCTTATCACCCCACCGCACAGGTAAATACGTGGGTGAAGCTGTTTTCTCAAGAACAGGAATACGGTTTAAATCACTTACACAAACATTTACAAAAGCGGTCAGTTCTATGAGCATAATTTGACAAGGGTCATTAAGGTGAGAATCTACGGCTGCTAACTATCCTGGGTCACTGACTTAAGGTTTGATGGCCTGGGTTCTCCTTCAGGCACGCATGAAGCACCGGTAGCTGTCATTACAGAGAACTGCAGTCCTGGGCCATCAACAGACCTATTTGTCTCTCAGGTCTGGGGAAGGCTGGTCGGGAAGGTACCAGTCCTGTGCTCACAGTCTTTAATCCTCTATGGTTGGGAAATACCTCATGCAGGTCTCTGCCTTATCAGTAGAACATTCTGGTTTGTATCCTAATTTCACTGACTATAACAAAGCAAGCCAGATAGATGACAACCTCCCCAACTGGGTATAAGACAGCTACAGTGACTCTGCTCCAAAGGCAGAGTTAAGGCGTCAGCATGTAAATTTTGATAGTGAGGCATAAACTTTTTCATTATATCTTTACACATGAGCAGGTGAAAGTAATTAGTCAAATACTCTAGTGTGTGCTATACATTCTCTTTCTTTAAGATATAGCCACTTTTCTCAGCTGGGTCCATGGTGCCAGAGACCCATAATTTGTGAGGTAGAGGCAGTATTGAGAATTTGAGACAGTCTGGGCTGTATAGCGAGACTTCATCTCAAAACAAACAGCTATCAAAAGAAAAGAAAAACGGTTCCTGATTCTAGTCCCCCACACACACTTCCTGAGTTGCTTGTAGCAGGCTGGTTAGGGTCTGTCCCTTATCGCTGGGCAGTAAGATAAGGAGGGGAGCTCAGGGATTGAAAATAGCAATTTAGGGTTGGTGCTACATCCTATGTCATTCGCATAGTCAGTGTCCGGCTGCTATCTTGGTCTTAACTATTAGCAGGATTGGCTGGATTGTTGTTTCTTAAGTCATTTAACAGAAAATGTGCTACTTCTGTACAAGAGCCAGACTGGGGGTTTTCTTGGGAGGAAAATCTTCAGTTGTGGCAGTGAGGTGTGAGGAAACGGGGCACGGTCCTGATAGGCTGGAAGGACACCATGGGAACGTGTTGTCTTTTCTCCATCCATCCTCCAACTGCTCCATCATACCAGTTGTATGATGAACTATGATAAATATTCAGCACTCATTTGAGCAGAGAAAAATCTTCCAGTATCACTTCACCAAAGCCTGAGATGCTGGTTTGTAAGACACACAAAGCCAGTTTCCTGGGCTTCTCCCTATGCTACCGGGTGGAGAGGATGAAGCCTTCTGATGGAGAGAATGAAGGCTTAAATGTAGACCATTGGAAGAGGTTGTAGGTCAGTGACCAATGGAGCCGAGAGAGGATGGAGCGAGACGGCACTCTGATGTGGACAGCTTCCTCCTGGGTTGCTTCTCCACAGGCGTAACTTTCCCTGCACTCAGTTCTGTCTTTTTCTCCCTTTTAGGTTTAATGCTGTCAATAGCTTCCCCGGTTGCTGATTCCAGGGTTCTCCCTCATTCCCGACGGCACCCCGACATCCTTTTACAGAGCATCCCTTAAGCTCTGAATGCATCTGACTGTGGCTTCCCAGTGCTGCCTGTGTTAAACTTGTCTTCCAGGAAGGTTTACATTTCGAGAAGGCAGAGATCAAAACTGGCAGAGCAGTGGTTTGCAAAGACCTGTGTGAAACTCTGTGAACAGTAAAGCCAGGAAACGGAAAAGGGTAGGAGCATAAGACAAAGAAAGTTAGTCCGTCCTAGGAAAAAGAGGGGAAGGGGAGCATGTTGGAAGAGGAGGGGATGCTAGAAGTGTGGTGAAATACATGGGGCCCAACTCTGAGAATGCTTTCTGATCACCAGCTAAAGACAAAATGACCCGAAAACACGGTGCACAGGGATTCCATCTCCTTAGGTGCCACACATCTGGATCTTTCTTATTCACTGGCCTCCTGCTTTTTAAAGTTTTTTATTTGTACTATGAGAATTTTCTGCAATATATTTTGAGTGTATCCTTTCTCTTTTCTCAGTTCTTCCCAGATTCTTCCTCACCTCCCTAACCACCCAATTTCATGTATTTTTTTCTCTCTCTCTCTCTTAAAAAAACATCCACAAAAATCATAGTGTCCAATTTATGTTGCCTAACTCCTGCTGAGTGTGGGATCAGCCCTGGAGCGTTGTTGATATCCCTAATGTCACTCCCTTGAAGGAAACTTATTTTCCCTCTCCCAAGTGCTTTCAATTGCAAATAGATTCTTGGCTAGGAGTGGGATTTTGTATCCACTGCCCCTACTCCCTACTGCCTTCTTGTTCTGCAAAAAATTTTAATCATCATCTAGGGCTATCATACACTGCTGGAAGAGAACCTCTTCTGGGAGAAGCTGATTTCGTGATGGCAAAGAGCAATCCCAGCAAAGAGAGGCCACCCTAGGACAGGAACCATAGCTGTAGTGCTCCTACTGTGTGACGATGATCTAGAGATTCCAGAGAATCTCTAGAAGGGCATAGAGCAGAGCCCTAACCCTTAGAGTCATACCTGCAGCGCTGCATTAGCCGGAGTCCATAAGACAGGTGGGTAAGCATCTACGGAATATATCGTCTCTACCCAAATGGGATTAGAAAAACTGTGAGAAACTTCCAGCCAAAAAAAAATGCAGAACACAGACAAGAACAGTCATGTGGGATGACTCAGGAGGACTGGCTAGATTTTGAGCCATTTTTGTGGTAAGGAAATTCACCCAGGTAGCTTGGAAAAACTGTTATAAGACAATCTATCATGGTCAAGCGCTGCCCTCAAGAATGCTGGTCCCCAGGTGCTCCGCGGGTGTTTTATTGCTCATGAAATAAAAGCAGATTTTTGAGGGTGGGTTCAAAGTTCAGGGTGGATGCTTGACGCTAGATTTCTTACTGAGTTTGGCCATGTCCACCCTTACCGGTAGCATTAGAAGGCCTGGAGACTCCATTCCTGGAACTCAGATCCCAAGAACTGATTTGTTTCAGATTCTTATTTAGTCATTTACTGTTTCTGCTGGTAAGAGCATGGTGTGCCCAGCACGTCAGAGAAATCTTTGATCCTGCCTCAAATAAAATAGTCTAATGCACACTTATTTTGCCATTTTCATTATCATTAAGTGAAATGCCAGAAAACATTTCAATTTAACCTCTAGAGAACATAAACCACCGCCCTAAGTAGTAGCAGCTCTGCCTCTTCATAAAACATCACCACAGGCTTGGAATGTGCCCGTCCTCCCAGGCCAGAGGCACAGCCACTCTCCTCTTCACGTTACCAAAGCTGTGGGAAACGGAGCTCCCATCCAGGGTCGCTTGGAAGAAGGTGGTCTCGGGGACCCACTCCTTAATGCTAGGGGAAAAGGGGGTCCTGGTGCAATTATGTAGTAAGAAAGGGCTGCTGGTTTTGTTTCTGCAGCCTTTTAAGGGAGGAGTCTCATTGGTTCCCTTTCGTGGGGGAAAACAAGATGCATGCAGTACTGTATTTACCATAAAACTCAATACCCAGCTCAATGACAGAAGACAGTTAAGTTGAACACATCGCAATTTAGGACTGGAAGCTAAGCCAGATTGGCCACTAGGTAGTTTAGGAGCTATGACAGGCCAGGTTTAGTTACAGATTACTAACTTGGTAGGAAGGAGGGTTCAGGGTTTGAATACCTACTATTTAGAAGCTGTTTCCTAAGCCCTCTTTTAGGATCTGGGAGTGGAGCAATGATCAACACATCAAAATTCCCACCGCTGCCCAGTACTAGTAAATCAGATAGATCCAATCGTAGGACATGCCCTCTGTTGCCCTGTGGCCTTGCCTACAGTTGTGTATTCACAGTAAAAGCTATACCATGACCGTGGTCATAGACTGTGACTACTGTCCCACAGCAGTCAACTTTGCTAGGATTCTCAAGAAGAACTGAATGGCCTTCTCTGATTGGAGGTTCTGGGCCCCAGACTTAGCGGGAGAAGCCCAGGCTATTCTCACTGCATTGTTTGATGGTGATGGTTATGTGTTATTCTCTGCTTCCTTCCCCGAACCTAGAGGATAAATTCATGATTGAGTGAAAGTATCCCCACAGGTTGATGTGAAGACTTGGTTTCCATCCAATTGTGGTGCTAATTTGGGAAGTTGTGGAAACCTTAGGGGGGGTCCAAGCTGGAGAAAGGGGGTCTGAGTCACCGGGGACTGAGCCCTGAGGGTATCCTTAATATCATTCCCACCTGACCGCCGGGCTTCCTGGTCCATGGAGAGGTGAGGAATTCCAGCGACGAGCTCCTGACGCTGTGAGCTCTGCCACACCTTCCCTGATACGATGGACTGGACCAAGCCATGAGCCACAACAAATTCTTTGCCTGAAGTGGCCTCTGCCGTGTATTTTGTCACGGCTGTGAGGATACAGACAGTGTAGCCGTCATCGCCGGCAGAGAAGAGTCAGAATCAGAGGCCGTGGAAACAGCAGTGAGACAAACAGTATGCTCTATGCTCTGCAAAGGGGAGGTGAGAGGGGATTGAGAGCTGAGCTGGTTGGCTTTGTGTCCACTCAAGAAGCTGGCATCCCCTGGGAAGGGGCAACATCAGTTGAGAGCATGCTTCCATCTGACTGTTGGCAAGTCTGTGCGAGCTGCTTCTTGAGGTCCCAGCTCTCTATGGGAAGGGCCACCCCTGGGCAAGCGGTCCTGCACTGTAGAAAAATGCAGGCTGAGTGAGGTACAAGGAGCAAGCCAGTAAGCAGCATCCCTCCGCAGTCTGCTTCAGCTCCTGTCTCCAGGCTCCCATCCTGCTTGATTTCCCGACCTGCCTTCCCTAAATACTGGAATGTGATGTGGACGTGTAAGCCAAAGAAACCCTTTCCTCCCCAAGTTGGTTTTGGTCAGTGTTTTTTATCACAGCAGTCAAAAGTAAGCTAAGATAAAGACAAAGCAATATTAAGGAGACACGTGGTGTTAGAAACTGTACTGATCGGACCTAAGGAATGGTATGCCACCTACTAAAATGATTTAAAAAATGTCATGGAGAGTAAAGTATTCCTCAGGCCAGAGACAGGAACCCCTACTACAGGCTGCAGTGGATGGTGGCCTATAGCCAGCAGTACTTGGGTACCAGCTTCTAAGGATGAAGACCCAGTTGCTTCTATGCAGGTGAACTGGATGAGACACTGGTTTCTCTGAGATTCAGACTCAGCTGCCTAAGAGCGGAAGCATCTTCATTCCCCCCCACACGGGACTCTAACACAAGCCTGACAAAACCCGAGAATTATTTGCTGGCACCGGAGATCTGAGAGGACTGATAAGTAGAAACGGTCCAGGACATCTCCCAAGAACTTCTGACTCAGTAGATCCCAAGCAGAGCCAGAGTCTAATCCAGAGAGTCTCAATCTTTGGTTAACATGAGAATCACCCGAGATGCTCCTAGTGCACATAGATACCCTGGAATCACTCTGGGATAATAAAATCTGGGGTGGGGGAAAGCATAATTGTCTAAAAAAAAATCTCTAACGTACAGATAGGTGGATGAACAGCCTTGCAGTGAAATCCACGCTTTGGGGATCTATTAAAATCACAACGTGCAGAAGGTTTGAGGGGCAGGAGAGGTGGCAACAGTGGTTAACAGAGTTTACTGCTCTTGGAGTGGACCTGGCTTCAGTTCCCAGCATCCACATGGTAGCTCACAACTGTTTGTAACTCTCCTTCCAGGAGACTGATGCCTTCTTCTGGCCTCCATGAACATCAGGCCTGCACATGTATACAGGCACATGCATGTAGGAAACGTCCACACACATGAAATAAAAATACACGCATCATTTTTTAAGGTTTGGGCTGTCATATTAAGGTTTTTAGATGTAAAAAAAACCCCAACAATGGGATATACTTTCTTCTACAAACCATTTGTGTCTTGACTATGTCACCTTCCTTTTGCATCAAAATCATCACCAATCTTCTATTCATTTACATTTATAATTTTCCCCAAATTTAAAAATTCATTTCTTTTCATAGGAGCACAAAAAAAATAGAGGGAAAAGATAAACCTGGGCTCCTATTTTAGGCAGGATATCTACGAGACATGGAGGCCGGTGGGCAGCTAAAACTAGTGATAGATGGGTTTGTTGGAAGATCCAGAACAGCTTTGCCTGGAGCCCTGGCAGAGGCTACATGACATGGCCGTGACACCATCTACCCACCCCCAAAGCTTGCTATTGGGCAAGTGGAAGTCAGTGACCTGCTGGGTCCAGGTGACCCCTGAAGTATGACTTTAGCTACAAGGCAAAGTCAATGTCTTTGAAGCATTTGAACCCATTCTTAAGCTATCTTGTTTTCCTGCAGTGATTGCTGCTTCCAGTAACCACGCAGGAGGAAGATTTCAATCTTAGCCTCCTGGTTCTTGAAATCTTGCTCTGAGCCCCAGCTCAGTCCCATTTCTTTGTCTTAATAAGTGAGATAAGAAACATCTGATCCTTTGCAGAGACGGGCAAGTATTCCCTTTGGCCGCTGGAGAGCTGGCTAAAGAGCCCTTTCGCAACACGTTTCAATATGATATTTGTAAGTGAAAACAGCTGATTTCCATGTTCCAGGAAACAGAAAGGCAAAAGAAAAGGCATTGTGTTTAGAAAGAAAATGTTATGAGAAAATCCTCAATGCGGTGGGAACACCATTTAACCATGTTCCCAGGAGCTCACACGGGAACTCACGACATTCACATAAGAAGTCACCTGTATGTCTACGAATGTTGGATGTGTGCTCTTCTTTTTTTAAAAAAATAGCTTCTTGAAAGCTATTCAAATTATTATTTTGTGACCCAAATACTTATTTATTGTTCATTCATTCTCTCAAAAGCTCCAGGAAAGCTTGTCCCCATCGTAAAAGCACACACTGACGTACTGTGTCCAATTTCTCTTTGCTTATAGTCAATGACCCAGAGTTCTCAGAGCAACGCTGTGTACAGTCTGCAGGTCCACACTCTAAGATGGAAGAAGACTCTAAACAATTGCTTGTAAGAAAAACAACTCGGTGTTCTTGTTCCTTTGTGGAAAATGGATTTTCCCGATTAGATTATAGTTGACAAATCTAAATAAATATAAATCTAAAGATTCTCTTTAATTAAATACTAATTTTACGTTTTGCATATTATCGTTTTATTATATGGACCCGGGGTCTGGTTAGGTAGGGCAGTCTGGTCTTGAACTTGCAGTCCCCCTGCCTCACCCTCTTGAATGCCAGAATTGCAGCCGCATGCTGTCATTCCCAGCTAATTTGCTCTCTTACGTTGCCCATAGTAACTCTTCTTTGTCATTTGATGTCTAGATAATTACTATTAGGATCTTGGTGATTTGTCAGTTAAAACTACGTATTCCAGTGCCGTGTGGGTCTAGCGCGCCTGGGGATCTGGTACGTCGCTCTCAGCTTGAGAGTTCTCTTTCGTTGACTTTCAAGCCCCTCAGCATCCTTTCTCTCACCTCGCCCTGTCTCTGTCATGTAGGAAGGACAGCGATGGATCTCTGCTCTCAAGACTGATGAATGCATGTCTTAAAGAGACAGGAAAAGGATTTACCCCTTCACACCTTCCAGGAGAAATTCTCTGGAGGCATTTCTGTTGTCATCGCCATCACACAGACTATGAATATCAAATGATAGCACCAAGGCTTACAGATAAACATGCTCCAGTGCCCCTGAGAAGCCCCCACATGAAGACACCATCCGCTCCAAAACTGGTGCCTTGCGTGAGTGACCCCTGTGTAGCTAAGGCCCTGGGACTGCTGGGGAACTGGCTCACTGGGAATGCAGGATCCTGGTGGTTGCCCGAGACTATCTCTTTATCTAAAAGGTGAGCATCACTTGGCATACGAATGGATGAATGACATTTACACCACGTGTTTTTCTCTTTGACCACAAAAGGAATATATGCTTCATACACTCAGGTTAACAAGAGTCATCTTCGGACAAGGCCATGAGAGACAAATCTGCAATAAACCTCATTTGTTAATATAGGCGTGTCAAGGGGGCTTTAGGGAAGCTGAGGAGTCAGAGTGTATGGGGTATATAATAGTATTAGCTTGCGTCCCATTATTTTGAGAGGGTGTATGGACTAGAAGGTCTGAGAAGTGGGAGATGCTGCTTTAGATGACTTTTTTTTTTAATTAAGAGGCAGAAGAAAAAAAAGGGGGGGCATTGTTATAACTGACAAAGAAGCTGAAGTCACTCTTGTCTGGCCGTTGTGGTTTCTACCGCGTTTTTGTTTTTGTCTGGGATCAGACATGTTTACTGAGTGGCCTGTGTTTGTCTAGTTTCATCACGGTCACAGATGAAGGTCACACATGGTCAGTGCGGCGTGAAATTGTCTGTGCTCATCAGTATAACATTTTGGTCCAGTGAAGCTGGCTCAGCTTCCAGCTGACAGCTGTCAAGACTGTTTTGCCTTTCTTACTCAGAGCCTGTGAGAGAGCACCAAAGCTCCAACACCAAATGAAACACACACACCTTGAAATCACACCAGTCTGATGGAAGCAAATTAAAATCTTTGCGGCAAATCTCTTCAGCATTTTCCTCAGGCCTGTACCTGTCATCAAAATAACAGTAACTGTGTCAAGGCTTTGTAGCTTGGTTTCTTTTCCTCCCAAGAACCTGTCGAAAACATTCTCATGCAGCCAAATGTAGAATATGAATCTTTTATGTGATTGTAGAATATCCAAAGATATTAATGACCCGCAGTTCATCGGTTTCATCCTGATAAAAGTTTACATTATTTCAAATTGTACTATTATAAAAAATATCAGGAAAGACATCATTGTACATCTGATATTTTCTTGGAATAAATATCAAAGGGTATAATTCCTGGGAGAATTAATAGCCTTGGTTTTGGAGGTCTGATTCGTGGAGATAATTGTGGCCTGGCGGGAGAAAATCCTAAGACACAGGATCAAGGGGTCACCAAAGTTTGTCTCACAATGCCAAGCCCAGAAAGAGCAAGTGGCGCTAAGGATGGAGTTGTGTCATCAGAGAAAGTCATTTGTAGACGTGAGGAGGGATGCTAGCAAGCTCATTTTCACGTGGAGAGCATCAGGGAAGTTTATTCACCCTCGGAGAAAAATGAAGTGTTAAGCTGATATTTAAGATGCGTTTATGACCCAGGTTGTGCTCCATTCTGCAAATGCATCGATTAGCGCAGCAGAAAATCCGTTGGTATGCGTCCTCGCCCAGCTCCAAGAAGGATCAAAGGAACAGCTTTTCTCTGTCCGTGCAGCAATTAGGACAGAGGACGTCTTGAGAAGCCGAGGGAGCGGGGACTTGACTGTTGAGGAGAAAGAAGAGTACGTACCGAAGAGGCTGGATGAGTGAGGAAGACTTGGATTAGCAGAGAGGGAGCAACTCATTGATTCATTTCCAGGTCCTGCAGCTTCGCTTCTTGTCCCTGGATCTTTGTGTCTCACCTGAATAATCACAGCGCTTAGGAGACAATGGGCGCTGAACTGGATGAAACTGGATGATCACCTTTACAACTGATTGCACTGAGTGACCTAAGTTTTTTTGAACGATACCCTCTAAGTTTAAGGAGTTTTCCTTTGTGTCTTGCTTAGCAAGAATCACAACTACAAATAATAACATACTGGACAATTGTCAAGCTTTTTGCAAGAAAAATTATTTGCATGCAAAAGTCCATAATTATATGGACTTTTTGTTCTACCACTCCTTGACATATGGCCAAGGGACTCAAGGTCCTACTGCACAGACACTTGCTCAGCCATCTTCACTGCCACTCTGCTCACAGTAGCCGGGAAACGGACACAGCCTGAAAGTCCTTCTACTATGAAAAGACCATGAAATGTGGCACACATATATACTACAGAGTTTTATTTGTCTGTAAAGAAGTTCATAAAATTTAGCAGGTTAATGGACGGAACAAGAAAACAGTATACTGAGTCTGGAAGCCTAGACCAGGAGGAAAAACACTGCATGTCGTCTGTCTTCCTAGCACCACATCGTCAGATATGAGTGCGGTAACCTCAGAGACCAGGAAAGTGGAAAGGGACTACGGTGGCTGTGTGTGTTGGGGGGTACCATGAAGAGGAAAATTGGCCTGGGAGACCTTACTTGACCTGAGGAGTGGTGAAAGAGAACAGGACAAGGAACAGGGACAAAAACCACTAAAGATGATTGAACGAGCTATAGGGAGAACAGTATTTTATGTTTATTTAAAACACACATAATATATATTTATATGTACATATTTACACACATAAATAATTTGTGTGAAATTGTGCCACTTGGGCTAATGTTATTACCCCAGTGCCAGGCACGGAAATCTCCCTTTCAGTATCTGGCCAGGGGAGTCCAAAACACATCCCCAAGTGAGACAGACTTTTGACAATGCTCTTGGTTGCCCCTGGGACTTGAAGGTAAGACCTCATTTCTGATGATATCGCCCACCTCAGGACGTAGACTTGGGGACTCCAGCTGGAAATGACCTGAAAGTCTCCTCCCCGGGGACTAATTCTCAAGCCTCTAATGATGCCACGCGAGCTGCCGAGAGAGAAAAGTCACCAATTGTCCCATCCAGCCATTGAGCTTTTGAATTTAAGCGTTTGAATTTAAGCACTTCATGGATTATATTCACAAAATAGTAAAATCACCTGAAGCGATTTAGTCTTATTTGTTTTCTAATTGGCATTTCTGTTTCGCTAATATTTTTGTTCACTGACTTTTCTGTAAGGAAGCTCACACTCTCTTTTTTAAAAAGACTTTGCGGGTAAGTTTAATACGTGAATATACTGTATAGCTTCCAAGTCTATGGGTAGCAGCAATGTCAGAAAAGGGGACAACTTGGGACTTGTTCATCCCATGCCAGATTAGCCCATCACCCAGAAGTGTATCTTCTCCCTGATCCTATGAAAACTGCAATCCAATGACTTCCATTGAATCTTGCACCTAGCAAAGGCCTTGAATAAAGAGATATAAACGTCCTTACGATGCTTGATCCACAGCAACCATTAGATGCACATATTGAGGATTGTCTTGTCCAAAAAACCTACACATAAAAGGTTGTTACAGTGTTCTGACCTTCTGTCACCTTGAAAGTCAGGAGTTTTATAACCACATCACAAGGGATTCACTTGTGTCCCGGCCCTATCTAGATGGCATTCTGAAGCTCTCTAACCTGTCTGCTAACTGTTGGAGTATTTTTGAGAACAGTGATAGTTCTATGCCTAAAAGGCTACCTGGCATGCACAAAGTGGTCTTTATATTGAATGGTGGGCATTGCCTCTCATCAGTCTCTATAACAGGAGGTTGGGCAAAGCTTTCCTGCCGACTTTGGCCTGCACAAGGCACGTAGATGCTTCAAATGTAGTCTTCTTCTTCTTCTTCTTCTTCTTCTTCTTCTTCTTCTTCTTCTTCTTCTTCTTCTCCTTCTCCTTCTCCTTCTCCTTCTTCTTCTAGATTTATTTATTTATTTATACATACAGTATCCTGCCTGTAGGCCAGAAGAGGGCACCAGACCTCATTACAGGTGGTTGTGAGCCACCTTGTGGCTGCTGGGAATTGAACTCAGGACCTCTGGAAGAGCAGTCAGTGCTCTTAACCACTGAGCCATCTCGCCAGCCCCACATGCAGTCTTCTTAGAGCTCTGCCTGGAGCCCCAGGGACAACTGTTCCAAACGTTTGTCCAAAGCTCACAAAGCCTTTCGTTGGGGGTTCTCTTCACGAGCATTACATCATCCTTGAAGTCACTGAATCAATATATTTTAACTGGACCGTTTTGAATCTGCCTAAATTCACTCCCAAGCACCAGGGATAGATTTCCAACATCCAGGCAGCAGCAGCAGGGTCTGTCTTCCCTGTATCCCGGCAGCCACCTGACACCAGAGGCCTCTTTGCACTGATGGATTTAGTATGTTTTGTGTGAGTTGTCTGCTTCCAGGCCACGCAGAAAGGGACCTGTTTAAGGTTACCTTTCATTAAGCGAATTGGGACCATGCCTATAACCGTGGACTGGGACCATGCCTATAACCGTGGACTGGGACCATGCCTATAACCGTGGACTGGGACC
>JAQHUG010000085.1:3830812-3847995 GCA_028555095.1 Dicrostonyx torquatus
CAGGCCCATAGCGTCCAACAGACATTTCCATGAAGCAGGAAAATTCAAAGACAGTTCAGTCACTTTCTTTTGTGTCCTGCAAAATGTCTCGCAGACTCTTTTATGAATCAGAAACCCTGAAGTGTTAATAAGTGTTAAAACATCCATCTCCTTATAACTCTGTACATGGAAGATTTATAACAGTGTTTTCAATACGGTATGAAATGGAAGCCCACTACAAACTGGTTCATAGGTACACAGTTTGTGGTGTGTCCTTTTGGCACTATATTACCCCAAAATGAAAAGGACTAAAGATGTGGATGAATCTTGAATACATTCATTTGCTAAGTGAATGAAGCCAGTCCAAACACACACACACACACACACACACACACACACACACACACACACCTCAATTCCATTAGGAAGAACTATCCAGAGGAAGCCCATTTGTGGTTGACTAGGACTGTGTAATTGGGAAGTCAAGGGGAATCCAGGTGTGACCATTGGTGCTAATGAGCCTGAGGTTTCCTTTTGGGTGATAAAAATATGTGAAATTTCTGTGCTGGTGGCAGCTGCACATCTCTGTGACTAAGACAGTTTAAAATAAGACCATGGTGAAAGCAAACAGATGGAAAAACCAGGACTGCCATCTCCTGCCCATGTCCTAATACCCTGCAGATGAGAAAGACAGCCAGCGCCTAACGCTGCCAGACGGCAAATGACGAAGCCATTTTCTATTAATGATAAACACACTCAGGGTTGTGGTTTTAAGTTTGGAACTCTAAGCTCCACACAAGATAATGATGTAATTTTTTCTTCCTGTTTTGTCTTGGTTGGTTGATAGTGAGATAAATATAACATCTTCCCCCATCTGTCCTATCGATGGCAAACATTTATGATCATAATTCCTGAAGCCAGGCTAAAAGGGGAAAGAGGAGAAGGAAGATTCACTAAACCTCTGGCTCAGGTGTCTGCTGCCTGGTGTTCCTGAATAAAGGATGCCCTCTTTATTCGGTTCCTAAAGCAGTAATTAAGTCTAATCAGTCATGGAACTCTGCCAAGCTAATGTAGGAAGGGCAAAGAGAGTTTTACACATAATGATAACTCAGGAGTGATAACGAGAAGCATTTAAACCACAGTCCACTCTCCAGATTACCGTATAACCCACCAATGTCCACCTGAGGGGCACAAGACTGTGGCCAAAAACTCACGGCTAGGGAAGTCACAGACCTTAGCGGGGAGACCCTGTTGACGCTTGGTGTGGTTTCTAAGCGCCATGTTGTCAAACTGCCTTCCAAATGGCTGTGTTTATTTGTAGCCATAAGTATGCGCTTCTCCTGACCTGGGTTAGAAGAGCTAATTCTTGCATGAGTGATAGTTACCCAGGGACGCAGTGCTGTTCAAAGTGACTGAGTGGTCAGGCATAAATAAAACATTTGCATCAACCCTTCCCTCGAGGCTCAGGAACACGGATGAGCAGAGCCGTGAAATGCTGCCCTCTGGCCATGACACGGCCATTGCACACTTGAACTCAGCAGCAGTGGCTTCTTAAACAAGATCTCCACAAGATGGGCACAGTTAGAAACTCCAGTTTAAAGGAAAAAAATTTAAATAAAAATACCCAAAAGTGATAATTATTAGAAAGAAAGAAAGAAAGAAAGAGAGAGAGAGAGAGAGAGAGAGAGAGAGGGAGGGAGGGAGGGAGGGAGGGAGGAAGGAAGGAAGGAAGGAAGGAAGGAAGGAAGGAAGAAACTCCACCTTAGAGGCATGGGAGAATACTAGAGAAAACTACAGAGAAATAGAATTGCTTCTTGTTGGAAATTGTGAAAGACAAGGTAGAGTCAGATCTGGAAATAATAGAAACTGCAGAAAGGGTGGCCAGGTTATCACTGAGTAATTCTGTCATAAAATGAATGCTGCACATCTGCTGTGTCTGAAATTTGGGAGAATCAGGAGAACAAAAACATTTAGAAAAAGTTTAGGTAACAGTCATAAACTCTAAGTGAATAAGAGAGGTTTTTACATTAGCAAATTTTTGACCAGGAAACTTGTGTGTGTGTGTGTGTGTGTGTGTGTGTGTGTGTGTGTGGTGTGTGGTGTTAATGTATATGAGAGAGAGAGAGGGAGGGAGAGAAGGAGGGACAGAGAGAGAAAATACCTCAAGAAAGCAGCATGTCTTGCCAGAACGCTCTTATGAGACAAGACTCATATTAAAAATGAAAAGAGTTCCGTGAGTTGATGTGGGAGGGTCCACCTATATTTCTGTGCTTTGATTGGTTAAATAAAGACCTGCCTGGCTAGGTGGGCGGAGTAGACAGAACGGAAGTTCTGAGAGGAGAAGAAGGAAGTGAGCGGACGCCACGAACCACCATCACAGATGGATGCAGGTTAGACCTTCCGGTACGTCACCATGTGGTGACTTACAGACTTTTATAATGGGTTAGTTTAATTATGAGAGCTAGCCAAGAAAAGGCTAGTGATAATAAGCCAGGCAGAGTTTAAATGAATCCAGTTTGTCACGTGGTTATTTTGGGTGCAGCCAGCCGCTGAGCGGGCCAGCGGCTGGGGGCTTGGAAGCTGGGTGCGGGGAACAAACAACGCACACACCTCTCCTCTCTCCTCTAAATACAACAAGTTGAGCATGCACAGATTATGGCACAGCCTCTGATACAGCAGCAGAATGGAGGGGAAACATATCTTGTGCCCCCACATGAGAAAAACCAGTAAGGGCAAAGACAGCCAGGTGCCCTGGAAATGAAAACTGCATCTTATCAGGTGGCTGAGGGGCCAGAAGACATGGAGAAACCACTCTGGGCCCAGCTGAGGCTTAAGAAACGGGCAAACAAGTAAATCAGATAAGTGTGTTTGTCAGCTGGAAGCTCAGCGTGAGGCGACAACCACATAATGAGTGAGTTTGGAGAACAGTGAGATCAGGGCTTTGTCATAGAGGACTTGAAGGAGGAGGACTGGCAGGCCAGCCGTCAGGGCTTGCTAGACCATGTCTGGGTATCGTCTTCCATCTGGGGCCCACACTTGCAGAAACTGGAGCACACTGTTTTGCCTGACACTATTGACTGAAGTTACGGTGAAGGGTCTCCATTCTTTCCTGATGCTGAGGTTGACTAGCTCCTAGTGCCCTCGTGTGTGCCACTTCTGCATCTGTCACCCTGCAGAAACATCACCTTTCTGCTGACCATGAAGTGGAGATAAACAGGAGCATTCTGGGATTTCAGTGAGAGTTAGCTGAGAGAGTGGTTATTTGGAGTCTAATATAACAGACAC
The DNA here is from genome assembly GCA_028555095.1 of Dicrostonyx torquatus. Classification (NCBI taxonomy): domain Eukaryota; kingdom Metazoa; phylum Chordata; class Mammalia; order Rodentia; family Cricetidae; genus Dicrostonyx; species Dicrostonyx torquatus. Next base: position 3,834,077 of record JAQHUG010000085.1, read on the forward strand.
CTACTGGAAACAGTCGGGGGGAAATATTTGCTTTGGAAAGTGTGCCCCAGGGCTGGAGAGATGGCTCAGTGGTTAAGAGCACTGGCTGCTTTTCCAGAGGTCCTGAGTTCAATTCCCAACAACCACATGGTGGCTCACAACCATCTGTAATGAGATCTGGTGCCCTCTCCTTCACTGTAGGCACACGTGCAGACAGAATACTGTATACATAATAAATAAATCTTAAAAAATAAAATAAAAAAGAAAGTGCGCCCCAAGCTGGTCTACCACCACCCAACATGCTTCTCACCGTTGCTTCTGCAACCCAATGCGTCCAGAATTAGTCAGATCCAGTGTGTAAAAAGACCCAGAACGGAAGTGGTAGATGATGGGTCATGAGTATACTCTTTCACCTGCTAAGACATTTTATCCACCAGGTCTGGATTGACTTCTGTAAAGATTTGATCTACACACCCTCCCACCGCATACCTTGCAAAATGAGAGACAAGTAGACACTAGTAGCTGATGGTCACCTCCGGCTTGGTATTGACATTTAGACCATGTGGACTTTCATTTTCAGCATTATCAGGACTTGCAGAGTCAGAGATGGGGTCATACGCGGGTCAGTACTATTCCCTGGGATACATTTTCAGCATTATCAGGACTTGCAGAGTCAGAGATGGGGTCATACGCGGGTCAGTACTATTCCCTGGGAAGAGATGACAATGAAGCTAAGCAGTCTCACTGAGCAAGACGATGTGTGCATGGACCACGCACGAACCAGGAAGAGTCCAAAGGATGCCACCACCATGTGGGCAGGTTCCATGCCTAGCTAGAGAAGAGGGCATGATGTCTAAAATCCAATGTGAAGTAGAGGTTGCCAAATGGTCAGAGCTCCTCTCTACCTTATTTGAACCTGTCTGGACAGCTGGGCACTTCAGCTCCCGGTTAACAGGGTCAGCTTGCAGCTTCAGTGTACGCAACCGGAGTTTATAGGTGAAAGTCTGGATGTCCTGTAGCAGCCCCCGACACTCCGTTTGTCATCCGCTGAGAAGACAAACAAATAAAGGCCCAGTGAGTCCAAGTTTGTTCTCACAATACTGACGTGAGCCTTAGGCTGAGGCAGAAGAAGAACTGGGGCAGAGGACCAGAGGCAGGTACAACTCAGCAGTTCTGGGGAAAGTGTGGACTGGGAGATCCTGTGCTGGTTCTATAAGGCATTCTGAGGAAATTCTTTCCCTTGAGGGGTGGTGGGGGACAATTCTGTATTATGTCAATCATGTTTTAAATAAACACTGATTGGCCAGGCAGGAAGTATAGGCGGGAAAGCCAGACAGGAAGTAGAGGTGGCACAAGGAGAACAGGAGAATTCTGGGAAGCAGGAAGTGCTTCCCCCCACTCCTGCCCAGTCCACCAGGATGTGAGCTGCCCGGCTAAGAAAGGTACTGAGCCATGTGGCTAACATAGATAAGAACAATGGGTTAATATAAATTATAAGAGTTAGTAAGAAGCCTGAGCTAATGGGCCAATCAGTTTATAATCTTATGGAGAACTCTGTGTGATTTTCTTTGGGGCTTGCCAGCTGTGGGTACTGGGTGGGACAGAAATCCCAACAAGCAGGCTTCTCATGTTCTAAGACTAAGCAGGGGGTTAGTCTAGTTTGATCGACATGTTCACATCATCTTCCTGAGGCTTTGCTTTCGTAGGCAATGGTCCTCATACGGGATAAGCTCTGCTCTGAGAGGTGACCAGGAGTGCTTCCCGTTCTCAAGAGGAAAGAGAAAGGCAAGACCTCATCTCCCTGTATCTTCAGCCAAAGCCAAGGAGACAGACAGGAAATGGAAGTAGAGACCGCCAGGCTTTGCTTCGGCTTGTGGTCCTCTCGCGGCGCTGAGTAAAGTTTATGCTGTTGGACACTGTCAGCACCTGCTGCATGTATGGGAATCCATGTTGACGGATGTAGCATGTAGACCCACTGGGATTGCTCTACACCGCACTGATGACTTCAACAGTTCTGACAGGAGTGCTAAAATGACAAAGACTTTCCTGACCTCCTCCTGGCCGGTAGGTTACGGGTTTCCCATGCTAGGCTGTGGATGTCTGTTCTTTACGGACTGTGGGAAGGGACTGAGTCCCGGCCACTCTAGACAACGCTGTGTTTTGGATGACCACAACACACTTCCCTGTTCAAAGTCAAAGAGCCTGCTGGGCCTCTTGCATGCTGGGCCCCTTGGATGCTGGGCCTCTTGCATGCTGGGCCTCTTGGATGCTGGGCCCCTTGCATGCTGGGCCCCTTGGATGCTGGGCTCTTGGATGCTGGGCCCCTTGGATGCTGGGCCCCTTGCATGCTGGGCCACTTGGATGCTGGGCCCCTTGCATGCTGGGCCACTTGGATGCTGGGCCCCTTGCATGCTGGGCCTCTTGGATGCTGGGCCTCTTGCATGCTGGGCCCCTTGGAGGGAGAAGGGGCACTTTAGTGAACTGAGTGTAAGTGCATTGAAAACACATGGGTTTAATGCTCCTTGAAATAAACACAGGTTTAAGAAAAATGGAGAAGAAAGCAAATGTTTTGGCAGAACATTTTTTTTGAACCCCAAATATTTGAAATCTGTTCAGGCAATCTTGCTCAGTTCAGAGTGCCATTTATCTCTTCCATGGTGATGGAGATTACGCATACAAACAGGAGACTCAGCGACTTTCTGTAGCTTTGCATTCCAGAAGGGCAGAGACCAACAACAAGGATTTCAGGAAACCAGTTTTTGACAACCTCAAGAAGTGGAGGTTTTGATTGATTTATTTTTACGTTTGTGGTGCTGGGGTCTAACCGGGGCCGAATGCTTGGCCGCAAAGCTGCACCTCTAGCCCCAAAGGACATTTTCCTTTTTGACAGTTCTCTGGGATTAACCCGGACCCCCCACATTTGAAGCTATATCCCTAGCTTACTCTTTAAGTTGAGACAAGGTCTTGTTAAGTTCCCTGGGCTGGCTCTGAACTCATCTTGCAGTCCAGGCACATCTTAGATGTGCTATCTTCCCTCTTTGGCCTCTGGAGTAGCTGGATTAGAGGCTTGCGCCTCCAGGTCAGCCTGAAGCCTTTGATTTTTGGAGAGAAACGGAAGGGGTAGTTATAGTGTGACTTAAATGACAGGGGAGTCCATAGCTGCTGCTGCTGGTGGTGTGTGTGTGTGTGTGTGTGTGTGTGTGTGTGTGTGTGTGTAGGCCAGGGGTCAATCAGGTGTCACTCTCTCTTCAGGAGCGTGCTCCACCTTACCTTTTGAGACAATAGAACTCACTAGCCTGGAGCTCATCAGGTAGGCTAGAATGGCTGACCAGCAAACCCCAGGGTGGAGTTACAAACACATGACATCATACCCAACTTTCCTTCATGAGTGGGATTAAATCCGGGTCCTGTGCTCACTGGGCAGATACTTCACTAATTGAGTTGTCTTCCCAGCCTCAAGCTCCTAATTTCTTAATTGAATAATGAAGTAAACAGTTGGGTCTCAAAAACTCAGAATCTACATTCATTTGAAAGATGAACGACCGTGAAAAAAAATCTCAATCAATTTTCTAATCCCGGTTCTAGGTGCAACAGGACTGTCAGGTTGCTAGTTAGACACTCTGGGGCTTGGAGGTCACTGAGGTGGACCCCTCCCTCAGAATGACCAGCTAGCTGATGAAGTGAAGAGCCAAAATGGCGGGTCCCTGGTTACTGTGCTAAAATGTCAAGGACTCTTCTCATCCCAATCCCACGTGCATTGTGACTGTCAGGAGAGATGGGATCTGTTGTGTCTCCGTTCCTGAGCAGGGACACGGAGCTCTGAACTGCTCGCAGGGTCCTTTATTTATTTATTTATTTATTTATTTATTTATTTATTTATTTATTTATTTATTTATTATTGCTTTATAAATAATACCATTCAAAATCTCCACTTCCTCCCCTCCTCCCATTTCCTCCCACTCCCTTCTCCCCCTCCCCCCATCTCTCCAGTCCTAAGAGAGGCCAGGGTACCTTGCAGGGTCCTTTTCAGAAAAGTGTGAGAACTCTGTAAGGTTTCTCTCCACTGAGGCTTTCTGGTAAAGAAGAAGGACGTGCCCTGTCCTTTCTCTGAAAACTCACCCCAAATATCCGCCAATCAGCTGGGCAGGAAGATGTCCTCAGGAAGTTGGGTTGTCTAGATACTTCTGACAGTGAGTCATTGGCCGCTTTCACGCTCTGAGAAGGTTTCGCTTTAGTCCACGATACCCTGTCCATGCGCCACACTGAGAACAGGAGAAAAAGGAAGCAGAAAGGAGTCCCGAGGGAGGCCCAATAGCAGGTTTGGCTAGAAGCTAGAAGATGATGCTGCTTGGGCAGTTTGGTGCTGAGGCTGGTGCGCGGACCCATCCACCATCCACCCCTCTCACACCTTCACGCTGACTGCCAGGCTGAGAAACTGAGCAGCTACTGTGAGCTCTCCACCAGCTGATCCCCGTGTTCTCTGGCAGCTAAGGGTCCTCACCCTGAATCCACAGCAGCTCCAGGTCTGGAGACTCGGTGACATTCGGAGCTTAGCCACCGCGGGGACCCTCAGCTGCCCTCCTCCCTGGGAACAGATTTGCCACCAGGGCTGCCCAGGCTGTCAGCTGGGGTGTGAGCTAATAAGCAAGGTGTCTGCTGACAAGGCCCTTGGCATTTGCATTTTAATAGGGGAACTGTTACAAGAATTTAGACCCTAGGAATGAAGTTATGACAGTAAAACACCAGGACGCAGGATATTTAGAGCGGGGAGCCCTCTCCTTGGATGGCAACACCTGCTGGTTAAGTTAGCCCCTGCCTTTCTTCCTCGGAATGGGACATCTCTGTTTATTCTGTGAGCTGGAGGGAAGGTGGCAGCTCTCTGCAGCACAATCCAGAGCCCCAGGGACCCTGACCGCTAGACCATTCAACTATGGCAGTGTCTAAAGAATTAGAGTGCCACACGTCTGCAAGCTCTTCCATCTGATGGCCCAGGTGCCAGCTCTATGCAATCCCAGACCTCTGGGGACTCACTATCGACTGGGAGAGGCAGATCCCACTGATGGGAGGCGGGAAAAGAAGGAAGCTCACAATGTCGGAATCAGATGGGCACGTGTGTATCTTTCTGTAACAGCAGGATGTGTTGACTATGTTCACAAAACACCTTGGTGCCTTTGGCTGCAGTTTTCTGAGTAGTTGCAATTCCCCTTGATGGTCAACCATGGGCAAAAGAGTTCCTTTCATTCCCATCTTAACTGCTAATGTTAACTCTCAGATGTTAAACATTGGGTAGCCATGTATGTCATATATATGCCAGTGTGTGTGTGTGTGTGTGTGTGTGTGTGTGTGTGTGTGTGTGTGTGCACCTAACAGAATGGCTCAAAAAGGTTAAGGAGGCCATGGCTGAGTTAAGGAGTCCAAACAGAAATGAAAGAAGGCAGAGGTGACAGGAACACAAAGAAGACATCCAATAGAATTAGATGGTAAATTTTTGCCAAACTGCCAGCTTAGCTGAGCCTCATGGTCCAATTGAGCTGTGCAGGTGAGGTGTGGAGCCATGGGGGCCTCAGAGTAAAATGTCTTCTGGAGGCAGCATCTGTAGTGGGATAAACGGACGACACTGGGACAGTCCCTTGACACACCGCAGGAAGTCAGAGACATGTCACTGGGGGTGGTCACCATCACTGCCCTTGGTAGCCTCCTCATTAGGGGCCACATAAAGTCTCTCTCTGCAGTCTGGTGTGTACTGGGTCTCCTTGATATGATTTGAATGTTGTTCGTGTGGTCCTGATATAACATGGTGAGCAGGCCGGTGTCACCCTCTGCTTTTAGGAATGAATTATTGTCAGATTGTGCCTCGCGTGTGGGGCTGGACAATGTTGTTTACATGTATAACAAGGCACAGAATCACCCTCCGGCCTCAGAATGGAGCCACGGGACCCTCATAAAACAGAAGGTACGGTCTGACACGAAGCAAAAAGGAAAAAGAAAACAGCAAGCGACCAAGCAAAGCAAAGCCCCGCTTTCCACAATGAAGTTGAGTGACCTAGCGTGGAACCCAGCCTGTCTCGGCAGTTGGGGAAGCCTCATCTGTCTCTCGCATTAAGCTGCTCTCCGTCCAGTACCGACTTCTTGCTCCTTGCATGCCGTGGCCTCCTCACCAGATATATTTGGGGCCCCAAACAACTCTATTTTAGTCGTTAGGAAAATTCCAGAGGACTGTGAAAAAGAAAACACAAAAGACGATCACTAATCATGAAAGAAAGCTTAAGCACCATTTTGTGTTCATCTAAACTTTAATATAGGCAAGTTTCTGCTTCTACAAAGCTAGCGATCATATGTGTGTTTACACACATATATACATATATGTTCTCATGGTTATTGTCGTATAAGAATTTTCCTATATGGTTAGGCAATGTTTAAAAACGGTATGTATCATGTTACAGAAGGGAATCATGAAAACTGTGATGTGTTTGGTTTTCATCAAAATAATCTCTTTATTCTCCTTATTAATGAAACTCTCAGGTTCGTGGGGAAGAGAACTATAAAATTATAAACATCTGACATGCTGGTGCTTAGGCTGGGCCATCTATAACATTTTAGCTGTATGCTGAGAAAGAAGGTTTGGGTGTTTTTTTAAAGTGACATTAGCTCGGGAATTCAAACATTACCGCTCTTCACACCTAGCGACTGTTTTGTGATCTATCACCTAGGCAGTATTTTAGAGATCTTAAATTTAATTTAAATTAAAGTTCAGTGTTGTGCAATAGGGGGAAACCAACAGATCTTCATTTCTCAGAAAATGTTTATTCTCTTTCCTTTGGATGTGTCAGAATCTTCTGGAACAATGAGGAAATACACGTTGTGGGCTGACAACCGCATACTTGCTTCAAAATTTTTTCCCCCTTAGTTTAACGCATCTAGCCATCATGCGTCTTACGATAATTTACTTTCTTAACAGGAAATTCACTTTTCTGAATACGTAATTTTCCTCTGGAAGTGAAGCTGCTTGCTGTTCTCAAACAGCAAGGCTACGAGAAATCCCTCTAGTAAGACAAAACTGTAATAAGAGGCAAGCGGGCTGCGTCCCGCTGCCCGACTAGCTTAACCCCCCCACCCCAAATAACCACACGGAAGTTGTATTAATTAAATCACTGCCTGGCCATTAGCTCTAGCCTCCTATTGGCTAACTCTTACATTTTGCTTCAACCCATTTCTGTTAATCTGTATATCACCACAAGGTCGTGACTTACCGGGAAAGATTCAGCGTGTCTGGCTTTATTTGTTTATTTATTTATTTTTATTTATTTATTGGTTTTCTGAGACAGGGTTTCTCTGTAGCTTTGAAGCCTGTCCTGGAACTAGCTCTTGTAGACCAGGCTGGCCTCAAACTCACAGAGATCCACGTGCCTCTGCCTCCTAAGTGCTGGGATTAAAAGTGTTCACCACCACTGCCCTGCTTAACACTGGCTCTTAATAAGACCACCAGGAAGTCTAGCCTAATGGTGCCAGGGCCCACCCCCAGGAATTCCTGTGCACTTGGCAAGAGATGAGCCCAGGCAAATCTACTCTTAAGATGTGCTCAGAGTGTAAATTCTGCATTATTGTTGTCAGCAGCATTTGGGGGAACTGACAGACAGTTTCTCTTGTCCATTCCAGACCCCAGGACTGCCTCCTACCAGTCCCAATGGGAACCAGTGCTGTGATCACCTGGGGCCCTTTGTACACTTTCCCAGTCTCTGCCCTGCTGTGTGTTTAAACATAAACACTTAACGGGACCTTCTGATGAAGTAGGACGAGTGAGAGGGTTGGGACCCTGTCATATGATAACTATTTTAATAGTGCAATAATGCCTGAATACTTGAGAAAAAGATCTTCCTATGTAGACCAAGCTGACCTTGAATTCATGATCCTCCTACCTCATCCTCTAGACTGCTGGGGTCACAGGCACACACCGCCACACTTGCTACTGTCCTTGTCGGAGGGAAAGAATTGAGAGAGTATCCTGTATAAAGGTCATGGGGCAGAGAATAGGTGATGTGTCTGAGAACATTTCTGGTTGAAGAGCCCACTGTGAGGAAAAGAGAAGGCTGTGAAGAGGAAAAACCCCTAGACAAGAAGAACTCTCCAGAGAAGCATGCACATTGAGTATTTTGAATGATCCCATAATGCACACAGTGGTTATCGTGGGGGAATGATCCCATAATGCACGCAGGTCCTTTGGACTTTTGTAGTCGCATAGATGACGGTCTGGGAGCTTCTCAGGGGGGTGAGGCGGATTGGAAGGATGACTGCTGAACAAAGCAAGCAAGCAGGCGCTGCGAAGTCTCTACGGACCAAGGAGAGACTGATAGAACCGTACTTAACTGGAAATGGCCTTGTGGGATGGGGACACGGGTGCTGTAGGAAAACATGTACAGAAGCTCTTCTCATTTTGTGCACCAGGCCGCCGTGAGATGGCAACACAATTTTGCATGCTTAGGCCTCCTGCGGATCTGTCTGCTGGATGACTGCATTATCCAAACATCTTGGAAAGAGTTTATAAAAATATTAGCAGAAAAGACAGTCGATGTCTCTAAATAGCCCTCCATTCCAGCTGTGGAAGGAGAGCTTCCCCTGGAGAGTTCTCCACACCATAAGTTTTCCAGAGGGAAAAGCAACCACCTGCATTCAGAGATGGGGTGGGAGGGAGTAGCACTTGCCTCCCCATCTCCAAAAGGGGCATCCAACATTTAGACCTCAGAGTTTGGAGCTCTATATGGCTGTATACATAACATAGTATTTAGTCAGTTAACTACCAGAGTGGCTTTTCCCTCCAGCTAAGAACAAGGTCCTGGAAGATGAGTTTGTAAGGATGGGTGTGACATGGGCATGGGCAGAGAAAAGGAGACCTGAGATGCAGGGAACACAATTGGTATCTTGGTCCAAACAGCTGCTGGCTACTAAGACAGAACCGCAGGGACCGCGGGTGAGTGTAAAACCAGAACCGGAGTAGAGGGGCAGAAAGAATGGGAGGCTCTGAGTGTGCACAGGAGCCGCTTTTAAGCTAGGACCTTAACCTCCAGTTCACAGGGTAATCACATCTGGGCTAAATTGGAAGATAATTAGGATTGCAAAAAGGCCCGAGGGTAGGTATGGGCCCTGGAGGCAACAATAGCAGTATTCTAAGAGGAAGAGACCCTTATTGTGTGATGCTCTCTGAGGGGAAGATGCTGCAGGAGGTGCTGGGCAGATGCTGAGTGCCGCGCACAAACGCCTGTCTGTCTACGCTACCATGCGCTACCATACAGTTACCGAGCTGCTTCGGACTAGGGGCTGGAGGTTGAAACATACAAACACCCACAGACAGACAGACAGACAGAGAGACAGAGACACGGACCTCTAGTCACTGGTAAGAAGCCCTTTATTCAATAGCACCATGGAGGCTTATATACCCAACAGTCAGGTGGGCCAACAGGTGAAAACCTTGCCCTCTGATTCTCAAGGCCAAGGCAACACGTGCTCGTGAAGCAGAGCTGGTAAACAACTCTGACACAGCTTTCAGTAACTCGAATCAGAGGGAAAGATCTCCAGCAGGGAAGCAGCTAGAAGTAAGGACTCCAAATGGTCCCAACAACAGCTGAGCACTTGCTGGTACTGTGCTCGGAGACTTTCCAGCCCCTAGACAAACACACATTTCTCCTCTATACATTTCCCGGTCTCAGGCATTTTATGATAGCAGCAGACACCAGATGAAGATAGAAGAGTAAGGAGCACCCAAAAATAAACTAATAGGAATTATCCCAGAGATAGCTCAGTCTGTCCGCAGTCATAGAGGATTAAGATTCCTTTGTCAATCAACAACTCTTCAGTTGAGGCCACAGGGACTGATCTAGTGTACTGAAATCTGCGCTTACATGATTTAAAAGTTTCTCTTTGATGAAAGGAATAAAACTATAAGATAAAAAGTGGATATTATTTTATAATTGTAGTAAATCACAGCATATTGCAAAAGCTGAAAACTGTAATTTGTAAAAGCTGAAAACTGTAATTCTCACATGACAGACTCTCCATAATTTTACAATATTTGAATTAAATGCACGACTCATTTATATAATGCTGTTCCCTGCATTTTTGCCTGCATACTCTTTGATCTCTTTTACTTTATAAAGGTACTTTTACTTATTTTATTAAAAAATAACACTATTTCCTTCAGCAAAGCTGAAATTTTTTCCTTATTGTTTCTTGTATATAAACTTGTTATAACCGATTATTCTAAACATGCTGAGGGTTACTGTCAAATTTGGGGAGAGCTCCTTCCAGGCTGTTACAAGTTTTTGTGTGTAAGAACTGATTTAAAGTCTCTTAGTATCAACAACATTCAGAATCCAGTGTGTTACTCTACCCATCTTGCTTGGGGCTGGGTCCTGAGGGTGGATCTTCTGCAGAATCACAGAAAAGCCTCTTTCCTACTGTGAAAATAGCAAGAATGGGAAGACATGGAGGAAGAAAGAAAGGCAGGTTGGAGGGAGAAAAGAAGGAAGGGGCATTTTCAAGGGTAGCAAAATGCATTCATTCCCACTGTGCTGAAAGCAAAATGACAGTCAGTGGGGTGCACATTGACCAGCAAAGGCCTGACATTTCTCACATGGAGCCCACTTCCTGGATCATCTCTGTCTTGACTTTCCTCTCCACTGCTGCCTCTGTCCTTGGAGCCGTTATCACATGTTTTCTTCAACAAAGCTGAATTGTTTTCCTTATTGTTTCTTGTGTATAACCTTCTGGAAAGCCCCGTTGAAGAGTGAGGAGCCAGCACCGCTATCTTGCAGGTTTGGCTGCCTGAGAAGGTGCCTGCTTCTCTCTAATTTCACAAGACTTTCCGCATCTTCCCTCTGAGGATGTTCTTATCCCTAAGTGAGAGAGAAGCATCTCAGATTTAGATATCCGGGTGCCCTCGGAACTCCTTACATGGTCGCAGCCAATTTTCAGAGTCACAGATGTGAGCGCAAGGGAGTTGGAGGTAGGAGCAGAGGGATGATCTCTTAAAGGGTTAGGGCCACGTGATGAGGTTTGCAACAGAAAGGAGGTCTCGGACCCCTCGAAGGCAGGTCCTAAGAGCCCACAGTTTTATCTACTCTTTAGGAGTCAAGACTTTCAGATGAGCCTGGCTCGTTCTTTTGGCCGTTACCAAGCTAAAGAACCTGGCTTGCCTGCCGCATTGGAAATTAGTGTCAAATTACTTGCAGATGGCTGGAGACGGATGGAACCGGACACAGTGCCACAGAGGTGTCCCTGGGCCTATTCTCGAGGCCCCAGACGAGCGGGCCATGTGCTGACACTTGGATGCTCGCTCTGCCGTATCATTTGACAAGTGGGATTTATGTGTCAAGGTTTCAACCGCAGCCAAGAAAATGTCAGGGCGAGGGGAGAGGCCGCATGAGAAAATGGAGAGGGGGGCTGCGTCTTTAACCCGGGACTGGGTCATTTGGAGGATGTCAAGTCCTAACTGCACCAAATGCACGGGGAAACGGGTCTGGCTGGCAAAAGCCTGAGACATCTTTAGCGAGCTTTTCTTCGGTGCTGTTCCCGCCTTTATCTACAAGGAAACATTGTAAACAGAATGTGACTTTTCCTCTGAACACATTAATAAAGAGAACTTCCTGGTTCAGGTCCACACCCTCTGGAGCGCCATTTAATTTGCTCCGCTTGTGCTGCGCTGGCAGACAGGGCCTCTAGGCCAGTGTCACACTGTAGCAATGTCGGTAGCAAGCACCAGAGGCAACGTTCCCACTCATTCCTGGAATCCCTAAGTCGCTCTTCTTACTAAATATTCATACATCCTCCTAAACTTGGTTGGGCTTTCCCGAAGATATCCAGTTCATGGTTATTTTCAATTACTCTCCTGCCTCCGCCCCATCTTTCTCTCCCCAAAGGCTACACTTGGAAACAGTAGAATACATTAAATCCCAACTTTTAACTTTTCCTCTTTTGTTCTTTGTTGGGCGAGGAGAGGAGAGAGAGCCATTGGATGTTTAAGATCCCTAAGTCCTGTGTTATTGCTTTCTGTATTAGGAGCGTGTGAGCATGACTTCATGAATATCTGATGATGTGCAACTTTATTTTATCTTCAATAAAGAGAAGTAATGAGTTATGTGGGGTCATGAGGTTATATCTGACATAAGGCAAAAAAAAAAAAGAGAAAGGAATCACACATATGGTGGTGTAGCAGGGTCCTTCTATATTTTGTGTTACTTTCATTGGTTAATAATGAGAGCTGCCTGGGCCTTTCGATAGGGCAGGACTTAGATAGGCGGGGAAAAGAGAACAGTATGCTGGGAAGAAGACGGGGTCAGGGAGAGAGCCACCTTGAAGCCGCCAGGGTCAGACATGCTGGATCATCCCGGTAAGTCCACCACCTCGTGGTGACTTACAGACTATAAAGAATGGGTTGAAATAAGATGTGAGAGTTAGCCAAGAAGAGGCTAGGGATAATGGGCCAGGCAGTATTTAAATGAATCCAGTTTGTGTGTAATTTGTGTATTCTGGGTATAGCTATGCGGACATGGACATGTGGCCGGGAGCTGGGCGGGACACAGCCCGCTGCTCCTACCTATTACAACAATATGGGGTTCTCCGGTTCAGGGAATGTCACCTATTGGCTTCAGACAAATTCCAGAAAGAAGTACACCTGTGAACAACACGGCTTACGCCAAGTGGAACAAGGGAGTTAGGACTAAGTTGTGGCAAGCAAACTCACAAGTCCCCTATTCTTTCTGCTCTGTTCTTATTTGCAGGAGAAGGGACTCAGAGTCCAGCCCCAGTGGCTAGAAAGGGCATTTGCCACCTGATCATGAAGCATGAGCATGTAGCATGTGGCTATCAGACTGGAGTTTCAGTTGCTGCGGGGAAATGCTGGGATTTAGAAAACACACAGGCACACTGGTTCTTCTCCTCGTGTCTGGGTTCTGAGTGACAACTCTGAGGACATCAGCAAACACTCTTAATGGAGACTTGTGTTTATCCGGGAGGGACAAACACTGAGATTTCCTGGGAGAGAATTCCATCGCTTCACACCTCTTGGTTTTCCTGTGTGAAACAGAGAATATGTTTTCTACCAAATCTCGACCATCAAAGTGTCTGATTTTCTGATCTACAGATGGCTAAGTCATTTCTCCCAGTGGAGCTGGTGTTTATGGGGGAAATATCACTGGTGCGGTTGCTGCTTAGTTAGATTCTGGGATGCATGCCTGGAACTCATGGGTATCAAAACGACTTTCTGGAATGGTCCAAAGCTGACTTGCTGATTTAGAAATAAAGAGTGGGATTTTGGAAAAGCCCCACTTCAAATGATGTCAGCATTTAACTATGTACTGTTGTTAACTGCTGAGAATTGACTTCTCAGTACTGGTAGAGCTAGCCTGAACTACCTAATAGACCACAAAGCACAGTGGCCAAAGACAACATCCACCAACCGTAGTCTTCCCCGAATTCTGGCAAGATGACTGTTACTGAATAAAAGCGTTCGTTTTATTGGCCTATATGAACTTCTTCATGCAAATGTGTCTGCTTGTCTCTGGGTCTTTATGAGCATGTGTGAAACTCAGAGAAAGTGAGTCCTGGCTACTCATTTACTGGATTACTGTAGAGAGAGACAGGGAAAGGCCTAGCTTCCCTTTGTACAACGACTCTTAATTAATGAAATGATGGCTGCTTCCATTCCTCTCATGGGGAGGAGTGTATAGGCATACTTATTGACCTCTCCATAGTCAATGGGGGGGGGAGAACGGGCCAAGGTGTGACCACCTGGTTGTAGGAGGTGAGAGCCTGCTTCTAGACCTCTCCATGGTCAAAGGGGGAGTAGAACGGGCCAAGGTGTGACCACCTGGTTGTAGGAGGTGAGAGCCTGCTTCTAGACCTCTCCATGGTCAAAGGGGGAGAGAACAGGCCAAGGTGTGACCACCTGG
>JAQHUG010000085.1:3895299-3905934 GCA_028555095.1 Dicrostonyx torquatus
CATTTCTGCCCCCTGTTAAGACAAGGCCACGGAGGGGCATTCCTGCCCCTGGTAAGACAAGGCCACGGAGGGGCATTTCTGCTCCTGGTAAGACAAGGCCACGGAGGGGCATTCCTGCCCCTGGTAAGACAAGGCCACGGAGGGGCATTCCTGCCCCTGGTAAGACAAGGCCATGGAGGGGCATTCCTGCCCCCTGGTAAGACAAGGCCACGGAGGGGCATTTCTGCCTCTGGTGAGACAAGGCCACGGAGGGGCATTTCTGTCCCTGGTAAGACAAGGCCACGGAGAGGCATTCTGGCCCCTGGTAAGACAAGGCCATGGGGGTGAACATGTGGCCTGTTTCTCAGCCTCCTTTCCGTGTGTTCTTTTATAAACATGGCACGAGAGTGGCAACTGCCATCATCTCCACCTTACCTGATCTGTCTTGTCCTTGTGCCAAGAGTTTCTGAATCCTGCAGAGACGGTAACTCTCTGTGATGCTGTGTTGTGAGGTGAGCTTTAGGCAAAGGGAGCTTCACGTGAACACATGGAAATGGTGACCACTGTCTTCCTCACTTCTCTTGTGCCATCCTAGTGGAACACGTGAAATTTTCCACAGTCACCGAAGGAGAGAAAATAGAGACCCTGGATGGGATGAAAAGGAGGAGTAGGTATAGCAGTGTGGAAGTGAACGCTGACCACACTCAGAGATCAGCAGGGTCAAGGCTTGGGGTCTGATGCAGTTGTAATCTGGTCCATGAGACAGCTTGTGTCTGAAATGTCCCTTAAAGGTCTGTGTGAAAGGCTTGGTCACTGTCCCCTGGCACTTACAGATGTGTTGGAACCTTTAAGACGTGAAGCCTTGTGGAGGGAGTCATATGACTGGGACATGCCCCCAAGGGATAGTGAGAACCAGCCTTCTTCTCTCTTTTCCTGGTACCCTGCATAAGCACCCTCCCATGCCACTCTCTCCTCCTGTACCATACACACTGGCGGGAGTCAACAGTGGCAGAGTCAGCGGCACATACGCTAATCTCTGCAGCAAGAGCCGAAATGAACCTTTCATTCCTATAAACCGTCACCGTGTGTCTCGGGTGTTCTGTCACCATGATGGGAAGCCGACTGACAGGGCTGGGTGAATGACGTTGCTTGCGTGCCTGAGTAAATTAACTACAAACTGGGTGTAGTTTGCCTGCAGATCTCTTTGCTTATGATTGCTAATGATATCTGCCTAGATCATTTCAAAATCACTGGGAAAATATGAACCAAGTGATTCTGAAAAATTTGTCCTCAAAGGTAGGCAGTGAGACCCAAGAGAATCAACCGTATTTCTCAATGCTGATCTTATTGTTAATGATTCACAGTGAAGAAACAAAGAAACTTGCTCATCTCTCACACCAGTAAAGGCAGGACCATTTTCCTGGCTCTTCTGGACACGCAGGTGCCTGGCTTCCCTCAGTAAAAACTCTCATCGTAACCGTCCTAACAGCCCGAGATACTTTTGTTCCAGGTATTCAATTGCTGTGATTTATGCTGTTCATTTCTGGCTAGAGTTGTCATTTTTGAATCTCAAGTAAAGAAGGGAGTTATAGTCTAAAAGTCAAACATGATTTCATGAGCTTCTAAAAGCAGGAAATGATGTCATGGAAAGGCGGTGGATCTTTTGCTTTGGACTTAGCATGATGCCAAATTGAGCACCGGGGGTAAGAGCTTCAGGAAGGAGGAAAGGGGGAATAATGCCCTGTAGGAGAAATCATAAATACATGTGCCGTTAAATCAACTGCCAGTCAATTATAGAAAGAAAAAAATAACTTAGGAAGAGACAGAGGGAAACAACAAACAGAGAAAAGAGCACCAGGAGAGGAAGTTTGTAATTAAAAGCAGAATCAATGAGGACAAATCAGTACTGGCTAAGCAAATGGAAAGAAAAGAATGGAAAAATAAAGTCATTGTATAAAAAGACAGTGTCAGAGGGAGGAAGTAAAGCAAGCTTTTCTTTAAAAGGTATTTTAAGAGCAAGTGAGATCCAAGGGAGATACTTCAACCCAAATGATAGAAACAAGAAAAACAGGATGCAAAACAGGAAAAGAAAGAGGTGAGATACATGGAGAAAATGAGCCAGAAACACTTGAAAAAAGAATGACTCCTGCCTGCTTTGTTTAAACAATAGAAACCTTGAGGATCTGCGAGTAACCAAGAATTATTTACTGTCCCTCTCTCTATCTCTGCTTGCACTTTCAGCATTTCTACCTTTCTGGGTGACAACCCCCCATGCCTCCAGTCTTTTTAAATCCTCTCTTTCCAAAAGAGAGCTTGTTTTATTTTTATTGAGCCAGTTTATGTAACGGGCACATTAATATTACATTTTGAAGACTTATTAAGAAAGATAATGCATGGTTTTTTACAAGCTGGGGGAAAAAAATTGAAGTTAGGAGCATTAGAAAAGTGGTGGTTGATACTAAGATGTCCCTAAACAAATTAGTATCGGTAAACAGGACCAAAGATGACTTATAGGAATACTGAAGGATACTGAGAACACTGCCTGACTTCTACTGCACACACAATAAACGTTAGCTGTCAAGTAAATCACCAACATCAAATGGGACTCAAAGTAACTGAAGTATGAAACCAAATAGCTTTGACAAATCTCCACTTAAGCTATTTTCCAACTTGGGTCATGGTATTGCAACAGTATCCTGATGAGGTGCTTAAGCCTAAGAAATAAGAAATGAAACACTTCTCTGAAAGGAACTGGCGAATTATAGAGGTTTGTATATTAGTAAGGTGTGAGAAGAGATACAATAGAGTGTTTATATTTGATTACAATACTAAGTCACATGGCATAAGTAAGCTGAAACAGGTTTCTGAAAGATCTTATTCACCAGCAAGAGAAAGCAAATAACTAGTAGTGATGGATGGGTACAAGGTAGCGTATGTTACTATTAAAAGAATACCAAGTCAGAGAAATGGGATTCTAGCTAACCATAATGGTAAATGGTTAAAATCTTCTATTTTACAAAATGCCTTCCAAATAACAAGTAAGGAATTTAGGTATTTTGTGGATTATGACTATAAGTCCATCAATTCAAGGGCTGAAACAGGAAGATTGTGAGTTTTAGGCCAACTTGAGCTGTGTAGGGATCTCTGCTCATGGAAGAAAAGAAGAAAGAAGCAAGGAATGGACAGATAAAGGGAAGAAACAGGCAATTCTGCACACACTCATGAGTGCAGACAAACTCAGGGAGAAAGCGCATCACAGCTGACACTTAGAAGAAATGTTACAAAGTTTTTCTTTTTTAATTCCTTTTTTAAACCTGAAAATGGCTTCTAGTTCTTCCTAGATGATAGCTTAACTTGATCTAGAGAATCCACAGTCTTATTGTTTTAAAGAATAGGAGTTCAACTGACGTAACACATGCCTAGAACCTGTTCAGTCTCTCTAGGACAGTGGTTCACAAGCTGTGAGGAGCAACTTCTTTGAATGTTGAATGATCCTTTCACAGGGGTTGCCTTAGACCACTGGAAAACACAGATATTTATATTACAACTCACACCAGTAACAACAGTACAATTACAGAGTATCAATGAAAACAATTTTATGGCTGTGGGTCACTACAACACGAGGACCTGTATTAAAGAGTTGCAGCATTATAAAGGTTGAGAACCTCTGATTTAGAAGTATTTGCGATAGACAAGGGGCCGGAACTTACACAGTTACACAATGATGGACTCACCAATCCGAACTGAGTACCTGAGCTCAAAGGGAGAAATAATCTTGATCTTCATTGTGTTCGGTGTTAGGGCCATGATCTCTTCCTGCATCTGCAGCTGGTGTTTGGTGGGGCCACTAGACTGTCTCTTCTGTCAGATTAACAGGGTGAGAAAGTCCAAGCCTTAGGACCCACTTTCCATTCTGGTCTTCTATGTCCTGACCTTAGTGAGTTGCTACTTACCTAGAGTATAGAATGTTTGCATGTACATTGATAAATTTATTCATTCATTTAATAGCTGTAATATTTTTCCTTTTGCTCAATTATTTAAGGGGCTATAATTTGTTTTACTGTTCAGTGAGTACAGAATGCCCCAACAACATGCAATTGGGCAAAGGAAATTAAAATGCTGTAGTACCGTATTTAAAAGAATAAACAAAATTTGTAGTCAAACTAGGAAGATGAGAGCTGAAAAGTCAAGAGGAAATTAATGTCACAGAAATCCGTAAAGGAGAATTCCAACACATAAATTCTAATCAAATATATGTCTGAGTCCTGAGCTACAAACCGTGGCTTAGATGACAAACATCCCAGCAAAGAGTTAAATAAGTATAATACTGTGCAACATAACAGGAAGTACAGCATTATTGTATGAGTCAGTGTCCCTCAAAACTACAATTACAAGGCACAAATATCTAGATTTTGTTCCAAACAAAATAAACTTGTAGAACCCAACTATATGCTGGGTACAAGAAACTCACTTAAAATATAAAGGCACAGAAAACAAAGAGTTTAAAAGTAATAGGAAGGGTGATAAATGCAGGATATCTAAAATATCATAAGGAATCATACAATTAGTTACATAGTTAAAATACACACAAGTTGGTGTATAAATATAAAAATAGAGAGTAAATGAAGTCTTCCCATCTGTGCTGACAATGTTCCTTCCCAGAGCCAAAGACCATCTGCCAAAGATGGCAACATCAGAAATGGGAAGTTCTTTTTCTTTGGTCAGGGTTGTCAGTGAGGCTTCTAAAATATTACAGATTATTGCTATTGAAATTTATTTTAGAAACCTAAAACAAATGGTATTAATAACTTCAAAAATTTAAATAATCAATAGTATACTAGTGTAGCAAAGAAGGAAGGAAGGAAAAAAGAAGGAAAGAAAGAAAGAAGAAAGAAAGAAAGAAAGAAAGTTTACACCAGAAGCAATTACAAAGATTACATCTGACAAATATTCATATATTATGGAACTTGCGTTCAAATAACCTATGGGTCAGAGTCAGTCAAAAGGAAAAAAATTATAAAATAATTTAACATGATGAATAAAAGCAAAACACAAAATGTATAAGATGTAGTATCAAGAGTGAAAGATGTAATAACAAGTACTCTATTAGAAAAAAAAAAAAGATCCTAGGCAGCCTGGTCTACAAGAGCTAGTTCCAGGACAGGCTCCAACTACAGAGAAACCTTGTCTTGAAAAAAACAAAACAAAAAAGAAAGAAAGAAAATGACAAAAAGAAAAGAGAAAGATCCTATGTTAATGGAGATAGGAAAACTAAACCTCAGATATATAAAAGGAAAGGATACATGAAATCAGAAAGCATGGATATGCAAAAATCAGATAAAAATATAAAAATCAATGAAACAGAAGTATAAAACCCTTGAGGTAAACTATTTCTAATCAGTGTTTGTATCATTCACTCCAGAGTATATTTGTCAATGTCTGGAGACATTTTTATAAACATAAATTGACCTAGACTAAGGATGATATTAAATATACTACAATGCAAAGAACATATTCCAAAATAAAGAATTATTTGATTAAAAAAATCTCAACAGTGCTAAGTTCCTATCCACACTGGAGTAGGGGATCACCACAGATCCTACAGATACTAAAGAAGATAGTAAGAAAAATGTTATCAACATATTTAAGCCCAAAACTTTGCCAAATTAAACAATTTTTTGAAAGAGATGAACTGATGAAATTTCTCAAGAAATCAAAATATTTATCAATATATAATTATAGTATCATATAGTTAAAGGAATTAAGTCCACTGTTTTCAAGCCTTCTGTAAAGATAGCTATAGACCCACACTGTTAAATAGATAAATGTTGTAAGGCACCAAAGGCAGAGACAATAGCAGAGCTTCACCAGATTTAATAATTTAGTGCTGTATTGCTAAAACCAGTCAGAGAGATAAAAACCCTAATATCTCAAATTCTAAAAGAAAATTCAGCACATTTAAGGCTATCATATACAGAAAATAATAATCCAATATATTCAAACGAGTCTTACTTTGGGGGGGGATGTAGTATTGGCTTAACATTTGTTAGTTTACCTTCTGGACAGAGTAGGAATAAATTAGAGATAAGCAGAGCTGTGGGGTTGTCATAGCGATAGGTGTGCAGAGGGAATCACCTCAGATCCTGAACCTGACATGGATTTTACTAGCCATCATAGCAGAGTCAAAGGAAGATGAAGTATCATTTATATTTTAGCAGCTTGTGGTCACTCCATGTCTGAGATTTCAGGGTGAACACTCTTGTTTCTTGCAGCCCTTGAAGAAGAGCCCTCTGTGTTCTCCAGCTTTGGTCTCCAAAACTTCCTCCTGATATGTATGACATGATCTCTTCCGACACGCACACAGTTCTAAAAGCTGTCACAAGACACACACATCAAAGCTTACACTTTTAGCCAGTTTTCAGTATAGAATTCCGTAAGTTAAGGGCATTAGCATTCTGGTCCCGCCATTACCAAGCATTTTCCATATGAAATCCACTCCGATAGTGGAATCATTGGTTCTTCGTTTCATAAAGCTGGCAGATAGGAAAACAGACGTGTGGCCTACCCCAACCTGCAGGCAGCAGCCAGCTAAGAAGCTGGTCGTTGTAAGGCTGAGTGGGTATTTAATCATAGACACAGTATGGCCCTGAGCTACGTCTTGACCATTTAATGAGTCCTGGAGAGCAGATGTCAATGCATCTTTCCAGTTCCAGTCACGTGACTGCTAACAAAATGCCAATGCTGTACTTTGCCTTCTCCCAGAATCTCATGTGGTTTTCCAGACTGCTCTATGAAGGGGAATGGTCTTGGCCATTCGGCACATAGCCACACCCCACCATTAGCTAATTATTCCGCCCCCCAATTAGTTGTTAATTAATTAATGGGGCTGGACCACCAGGTCCCAAGAGGTATAAAATGATAGGCCCACGTGGAAAGCGCTCTCTCTGCGGATCACCGACCTGCCTGCTTCTTCGGAGGAGGAGCTCTTTCTGGTATAGTAATCTGTGTGTATTTTGGCCCCCATTAAACTTGTGTGTCTTAAATAAAATGATCACAGCTCTATTGATTTACATTCCCATCAGCAGTGTGTCAAAGTCCTGCTTTCTCCACATCCCCCTCCCAGCTTTGTCCTTTCATTTATATTCATTCTGGAAACTGAGATGACATCTCATTGTGATTTTAATTGACATTTTTCTTTTGTATCATTTTTATGGAAAATAGATATTTTTAATACAATATATTCTGATTATAGTTCCCCATCCTCCATCTCTGCTCAGATCTTTCCTATTTTTTTATCTCCCAAATCCATACCCTTTCTTTAGGATACAAAAAGGCATCTAAATAATAATAATTTAGATAAAATAAAAACAACCCATAATAGGAAAAAAAACCAAACAGAAGAAAAAGAGTCAAAGAAACAGCACAAGAAACATATAAGATATAGAAGCACACACATTCGTGTAATTCATAAATCCCATAAAAATATTTGGAAACTATAGTTTATATGCAAAGGAACTGAGAATTAAAAGACAGAAAGTCCCTGGAACCACTGTGAGACAAAGAACAACCGAAACAGCATGGAGTTCATTTGTGTTGGCCATCTACCTTTTAAGCATTGAGCTCGGCCTTAAGAGTGGTTTCTGTTGGCGAAAAGTAATTTGCCGTTTGTTAGCATTTTTCAGCTGGAGATAGACTCTGGGTTAGGGATGTAACCTTGTGCCCACCTTCCCCCTCAGCTCTGGGACACATCAGGCCCAGACCTGTGCTGGCCGTGTGCATGCTGCCAGTCTCTGTGAGTTTGTATGTACACGGGTCCTGCTGTGTTTAGAAGGGTCTCGTTTCCGTGGCATTTTTCAACACTTCTGGCTCTTATGATGATCTTTCTGCCTCCTTTTCTGAGGCCTGAGGCAGAAAGATGATCAGATCCTTCCTTAGAAAGATTGCAAGTCCCTTGAGTCCTGAGGGAAGGGAGTTGATGGTGACAGCCTGTTTAAGATTGAGTGCTCCGAGGTCTCTCACTGTCTGCACATTGCCCACCTTTGGGTCTCTGTATTTGTTCTCACTGGCTTCAGGAGAAAGATGCCCATTTAAGATTGAGTGCTCCGAGGTCTCTCACTGTCTGCACATTGCCCACCTTTGGGTCTCTGTATTTGTTCTCACTGGCTGCAGGAGAAAGATGCCCGTTTAAGATTGAGTGCTCCGAGGTCTCTCACTGTCTGCACATTGCCCACCTTTGGGTCTCCGTATTTGTTCTCACTGGCTGCAGGAGAAAGATGATGAAGATGGTTGAGCAAGAACCTGATCTATGAGTATGACAGAGTGTCATGTCCTTGGAGGTCATTTGTTTTTCTTAGCAGAGCAATAGTGTTTGGTTTACTCTTAGATCCTTGTCTCAGGTTCTTGGCCAAGGAACAGTGTCAGGTTTGTGTTCCGTCTCAGGGAATGGGACCTAAGTTAATTCAGACAGTGGTTATTTATCTCTGTAAGCTTTGTGCCATTGCTGCTCTCTGCCCTAGCATGTACTGCATGCAGGTCAGTCACCGCTGCAGATCAAAGGTTTTGTAGATGGGTTGGTATTTACCTTTCTCCTTTCATAGATGCAGAGTATCTAGAACCATTAAACTCGTCGACATGAATGAGCCTCCTGTTATTTGGTGATTTAGATCACGTAGCATGAATAATAAAAACCTAGAGACAGGTATTGGCGTTAACGCTAAAGATCAGAAAAGCAAAGGAGCCAAGCCACTACCAGGGCTCAGACAGACGAAGGGGCCATCCTAGTCGTCAGTTTGACTGCAGACTGCACCAAACCTCAGACTGCAATAATCTCCTGTCTCCTCCTGCCTTATACGTCTCTCTGCCCAGACATATCACTTCTGTCTCCACCTCCCTAGGGCTGGGATTAAAGGTACGTGACACCCGAGTGCTGGGAACACCTTTGTGTGAGTTCTATTTCTCTTTTTAGACAGAGTCAGTCTCGTGCAGTCCAGGGTAGCCTTCAGTCCTGGGATAAAAGGTGTGAGCCACCACTGCCTGGCCTCTAGTGGCTTAGCTCCACACTGTGCTCTTCAGGCAAGCTTTATTTATCAAAACGTCAATAAAATATGACTATATTTTATTGAACACTTATAAGAACACTTTCATACACACATATATTTTAGGGAGTTTCTATTCTGTTTCCCATACTGCCTCAAATGACCTTCAGTTTTGGCTATTTCTCACTATATCCACGCTCATCCCGTTTTCCCTGCCCCTCTTCACTTAACCCTCCCATTACAGCCCCTCCCATGCACTCATAACTATCTATTCTAGTTCCCCTTCCTAGGGTAACCCGGTCCCCCTTCCTTACCCTTTACCTAACCTCTGTGGATGTATGGAATATAGCCTTAATATTTTAAGACTTAAAGAACCAACAGCCACAAATAAGCAAATACATATTTGTATTTCAGGGTCTGTAGTGATATTTCATTTGTATTTTAGCAAATAAAGCTTGCCTGGAGATCAGAATGTGAAATAACCACACTAGTCAGCCATACAGGCCGGGCGGTGGTGGCACACACCTTTAATCTCAGCAGCCACACTAGTTAGCCATAGAGGATGGGCAGTGGTGGTGCACGCCTTTAATCCCAGCACTAGAGAGGAATATAAGGCGTAATGAGACAGGAGCTTGTTCTCTTTCAGTCTGAATATTTCAGAGGTAAGAACTCTCGAGTGGCTTGGCTGCTTTGCTTTTCTGATCTTCAGCTTTAGCTGGGTTTTTATTTACTGTGCTACAAGGTCTGGGTGGCCTCATTCATGATGTTTATTATTAATTTCAGCTGTTTACCTATAAATTTTCTTTCTTTCTTTTCTTCTTTTTTTATTATCATTTAATTGAAACTTTACATACCAATCCCAGTTCCCACACCCTCCCCTCCTACCTCTCCCTCCCCCACACCCATCCACTCCTCAGAGAGGGTAAGGCTTCACATGGGGTGTCAACAAGGTCCAGCACATCACTTTTTTCTGTGTCCTGCAGAATGTTTTACAGACTCTTTCATGAAGCAGGAATCCTGAAGGACAGTCTCACCTTTAGGCAAGTTCAGCAGTCATTTCTCGGTGGGTCCTGCATGTCCAATTCATACAGCATAGCATGAAGTAGTCCAGGCAAGAGCAGTTTCTTGCCCAAATGTCTAACAAATTCCATAAGGAGCCACTTTGATGCCCATATTCCTCTTGAAGTAATTGGTGCTGCCAAAAGCAGATGTGCTTCATGTCATAAAAAGTCCTAAGTTCTTAAAATATTTTTAAATGTCATATTCTGAAGGTCTCTGAAAGATTTGAAGAATACCTATCTAACTGAAATGTATCTCTGTACATCTAGAAAATCCAACTAACATGAATACAAGTTTGACTATTATAGATGACTACCTATTAACATATATTTCTTATTTACACATTACATTTTTAAATGAGATGGACAACACAATACCTTAATCAAGATCAGAAATACACATATAACAAAATGACCTTAAATTTGTATCAATAAATCAAGATCCATACCAATGCAAATCTCTATAGCATATCCCCCTTTAAATATAAGCAAACATTTATAGATAATATTTGGGAATGTGGGTATAACTCTCTCCAAACTGCTTCCTGCTTTTTGTTGAGTGA
>JAQHUG010000085.1:3907143-3923355 GCA_028555095.1 Dicrostonyx torquatus
TCTACCCTATCACAGGTCCAAAAGAGCTTCTTCATTAACCAAAGGTATTCACAGCATACACAGGGGAATCCCACATCAGTGAAGGATCCAATATTTCATGCCTTGGTACTGACACAGACCCAGACTTTCCAGCGTCTGGTCTACAACATTGATGTGTCCTACAATCCTCAGGCTTTTTGTCACTTGAGGGTCAATTCCTTCCACAGTTGTTTGCCAATACATGTATGTTGATTTGGAAGGGCTAGTACAACAGTCAAGATGTCTATAGGAAATTACCCTTCACGGTTTTGCTGGATGCCATGTGGGGTGTATGTCTAGGGTAACAGCTATAGTGCTAAGGAAAGAGAGAGGAGAAAAGCATCAGTCTAGGCTCCCAGGCTCTCACACAAACAACCAGACCCTACCTGAGTGCTACTGAAGCTACCAGCTTCACATTCTCCTGGTGTCTAAGAATGACAGTTGTAGTATGGGTAAGTTGAAGGACAAGCAGGTCAGTGTTGATGTTGCCCTTGACCCTTTGAAAGGGGTCATGGACATGTGTGTGGTTGATAAAGGGGATCTGGCAAACCTCTCCGAATGTGCTGATTCATGTGTTTTTTCCCCCTTCTCTTTTCTTCAGAGACCAGCATGAATGAAATCATCTGCTTTTGACATACTTGGTTCCACAATGGAACTGGGAACTATTCTAAGAATCTTTTTCCTTGAATACAAATCTCTTGCTGTTGATTTGTGGTTTATTTCTCTGCATAGGATGTCAGGGACCCCCCAGCTGGTTTCCACATGAGGTTCAGGACTGCCTGGGATTCAGAACCACATGGGATTCCATCTCTGACTTGGTCCTGGGAAGCCAGCAAAGGAAATGCTGTCATGTGTCACTTCATGTTGGGGGCATGTTCAAGAAATATACCATTCAGTGATCCTGTCATTGTGGAGACGTTATAGGATACACTTCCACAAACCTAGATGGTCTAACAGACATACAATTTACTACACATTTTTAGGGCATTTACTGACTTTTAGAAGGAGCCATGAACATACGTAGTTGATGTGAAGGATTTGGTATATACTTCAGAATATACCAATTCCTGAGGTTTGATTTCCTTTCCCTTCAAAGATCAGTACATGCATGTAAATGCTCGTACACACATACGCAGACACACATATGCATGTACACACATGCACACACACATACACAGACACACATACACAGGCACACACATACACAGACACACTCATACATATACACAGACACACACACAAATTCTAAACTGATTAAAAGTACAGTATAAATAACACATGAGTCAATAATGTAGTCCTTTACTTCCATTATCAAGTATGTACTATATATAATTAACGAGCTTCTATATGACCTTATATGAATGGCCAAGTAGTAGATTGTTCACATCAGGCTTTCCACAACATGAGAGTAGTGAGCTGATACAGCGTTAGTATGATTACATCACCACTAGGCTATAGGGTTCTTTCAGCTATATTACTGACTTAAGGAAACTTCCACTTATAGAGACCATTATTAACCAAAACATCATTATATGGTGCCTGGTGGTTATTGGCAGTGGGTCTAGGAGCAGAAGGACCCCATCCAAGACCTGCCCAGTAGCTCATCTTTCTACTCTCATTAATTACCCAGAGTCCTGTCTTCAGTGTCTACATCTTATCTCGACAAACGTCAAAGAGCAAAGAGGCAGGCATTCATCATTCATTGTGAGCAATGACACCATTCATCTGACATCGAGATATACCCAGTAAGATACACCCGTACACGCCTTCAGTCCCAGCACGTGTGAGGCAGAGGCAGGCAGATCTTTGTGCATCGGAGACCAGCCTTGTCTACGAAGTGAGTTCCCGGACAGCCAAGGCTGTTACACAGAGAATCCTGTTTACAAAAAAAATACACCTTGTCAGTAAGCAATCTGTTCATTGTTTCCTCCTGAGTCTCTGAACTCAACTGATCAATCAGCAGAGAAACCATTTATCACAACTTCTGTTCATTATACCCATAATTATCCAACTAATCTTTCTTTAATTTTGTTAACCCCTATGAAAAAATCCAAACATCTTCTTTTCTGGATGCTCTGCCCTGTGGTCATAGATCAATTTCTATGTTTTTTCCTCTCCGTTACTCCTCCCTGCGGCCTCCAGAGACAAAGGAACTTTGTGAAATTAGTGCACAGGAAGCTCACAACCTACCAGTCAATCTTCTGTGACAATGGCAGGCTCAGGAGAGAGTAACCGTGTCCACCTCGAACAACCCTACCAGGGCCTTGTTGAGTCTTCTCCATTCAGCCAAGGTAGAGAGGTATTTGGTTGAGTTTTGCTGCAGTATTGAGTTCCTGGAGGAGTCCCAGGGACCTAGAACTCAATACTGATGCTAGTTATATGAAGTGCAATGTCTAAGTCTGTGTGGAAGCCTTTCTCTGGATCTAGCCACCCTCCTCAGATGGATGGATGTCTGTGTGACAGGCTCAGCAATCAAAGCACTGGCTAGACCAGTCCATCCAGGGAATGGACAGAGGAAAGAATGAGAAGGGTTCAGAGAAAGATCTGGGAAGATGCTCGCATGTACCCATCCCACTCCCGTTCACCCCTGGATGTCACTGTCACCACCAAACCTGTTCCTCCAGGAAGTCACACATTTCACCTTTCCTATCAGGCTCTACTGGGTCTAACGTGAAGCGCCATAATGCATGTATCAATCCCTTTTAGGATAAGACAAAATAAACAAGATGCAGAAGTGCTGTGTGGGCAGTTGAGCTCCATAAATGCATCCAGAGAATTGGCACACTACCGCTCTCTTACCCTCTCGCTTGCAAAGTTTTGGAAGCTGATTTGTGGGCAAATGCACTCTTCGACATCTTCCATCTGGGAACGATATATCAAATGACTTACAACATTTTAATTGTGTAACCCAAGTCTACTGTGATGGATATTTTCTCTAAAGGGTGACAGATTAAAAGAAATAGAAACAATAGTCCTCCTTTAACGATGAAATTGTCTCCAAGAAAGTCAGAAAAAGCTCCAACCCAAATTATGGTCCCTGAATTGTGTTTGTTAAGCAGTCTGTGCTGTACTCTCAAGAAATAGACTAAAGAGGCAGATGAGCATACACAAATATCTCAAAAACCAGAACAGGCCCTTGGTTGAAGTGCCCAGTGTATATGTAGCTCATCTGGGTCTTCTGATGACCCTAAGGCTGCAGATGAAAAACCTTGGTTCTGACACACAAGTCCTTGCTTTTAATGCTACCACTGCTTTTACTGGCACTGTGAGTTGAATCCAGGGCCCCATGCGTGCTATACATGTGACCCACCTCTAAGCTAATCTCCAGTACCCTTATTCGTTCATATACGCTGGGTCCTAGCTCATGATCAGATCTCTGACAGTTGCTACTCACAGCTTCATGTCCTCTCCACAGAGACACAGATGTGAAATAGCTTTGGCCCAGGGCCTCACTGAGAGGGATGTCCTAGTAAGACAACAGCATAATTGTTCAAACTCCTAGAAAGTAGCTTCACTCGTCAGAACACTGTAAGACTGTGGTGGACACACAGAGACCTCATGCTCAGCGAAGAATTTAGGAGCACAAGGGGGCACCAAGCATAGAAACCTGGGTATAAGATGAGGTATATCTTGGGAGAAGCCAGAAGGGAGCCCGGTCACAGAAAATGGATACAAGCCACAGGAACATGGATGCTGTCAGACTCCTAGGCTAGAGAGAAAAAGGGGCTGGGATTTGAGCAGTCTCTGTCCTTATTTGTCTGATCCAAGCATCTTGGACATTCCCAAAGCATCCCACAGTGGGAAGTTTATAAAGGCAACTTTCAACTTCCAATTTCTCCCAGATTACAAATATTATACTTTAAACAAGTAGACAGTGTAGAGAATTTTACAGTAACCCAACTGTAAAAATAATCAGTTGTTGGTATTACGGCATTGTCTGTTGCACCCATCCCATCCATTTCACCTCCACACAAATAAAAACATTGCTCTTGGGCGCTTTGTTCCACTTTCCAAGGGGGGTGGAGATGTGGAAGAAATAGCCCAGACAGGAAAAGGTCGGAGAGTCCTGACTCCATCATAGAATATATAGATTTAATTACAAGAAGAAAAGTGGATTTCAAGGACAAATAATGGATCCCATAGTAGCTGATATGGGGCATTTAATGAAGAGGTTTTCCAGAGACAGTAAAAGCATAACATGTCAGCCTTGGGAAGAGTCGTAGAAATTGATGCATTACCAATCACCAGCTGAAATATGAGTAGCCACCAGGCAGGTGGAGACACTACATGAAGGCTGAGCAGTAGGAAGAAGGGTTCAGGGTCTGAGCTTCCTGATGCTCATTGCAACCAAAGCGTTTTCCCGGGGCTCCCTGGGCAGAAAGAAGTGGGGAGAGGAGAGAGCAGGCACTAAGAACAAAGGGGAGGGAACTGGGGTGCATAGTTGCTGATTCTGTTCTAAGATTCACCAAATAGAACTAATTTTGCGCACAAGATGAAGATTGGGGAAACAACTTCATAATTTCCTAACAAAATGATTTCACAAATCCAATTCCTGTCCTTGAATTCCTTGCTGCTGCTAAACCTCTGTCAACCTCCAAAGCATTCTGTTGGTTCCCTGGAGAAGAGAGAGGTTTGACAGTAGTGTTTTTGTGGTAGATAAACTAAGAGAAAAAAACCAGAGGAAAATAAAATCCCTTAAAAATCATATTCCCAAATTCTGTTTTTTTTTTATAATATAAGGGATGAAGTCAAGAATGGCTTTTTCTGAGCCTTTATAACAATATAGCAAAGTGCTGGTGAGACTCAAATCATGGCAAAAATACCTTTAAAAATTGTAAGTATACATAATGATGGACTTTATTACGGAGTATTCATATATTTACAACATATTTTTGCTAACATTCAGCCACTGTATACGGATGAAATATATTTCAAATAATGGCTATTTTCTCTAATAGTCCTCAAAGCCCCATGAATATCACCCTCTGTCTCTGCGTGTGATAACTCGTGCTGGGAACGAACTGGGGCCGAAGAGGGCAGTCTCAGCCTAGAGGAAAGGAGAGCAATGTGCTGCGTTTGCTCTCTCTGTGCAGGCTTTGTCTGGAGGGCTTGTATTCCACCAGCTGTGGGGAGATTCCATTGACAGGCTCTTGGGTCTAACACTCTCACAGAGACCCTCTGGGTGAGAGGGCACTTGACATTAATAAACATCAAACTTCCTTAGACCGCACGAAAGTCACCTGCTTCTAAAGTGACCTGAGTCCTTTGAAGGGAAAAAAAATCAGGCATGTAAGTTGCCTCATTTGTACAGATTTCCAGCTGCCTGTACTTTTCTGCACTCAAGGTCAAATGTCTCTTTAAAGATGATAAGAGCAAAAAGTGTGCAGCTTTATACCACAAAAGGCTCTGTTCTGAGCGCTGTCGATGGATGGAAAGCTGACAAAGCAGGCATTATTGATGTCACCATCTTACTACAAAGGGACTTAGGACTCTGGATAGGCCTGCAATGAATCCAGAGTTATGGTTCCCACAAAAGTCTGGGACCAGTGTTGTGCTCCTTGGTTATGATGCATTTCATCTGAACAACAAAAAAAAAGTCTGGATGTTGGTATCATCATCCTTGGTAATGGTTTTTAAATTATGAAACAGTAGTCTGCTCTATGAAGAAATTCAAGCTCTTAAATGAAATTGAATTAACTTGTCATCTCACACTAAAAATGATAGCTATTGCTATATGATTGCTATTTCATATTTTAATGATCATCCATTTTCAGGGAAAATAATTTCCCAATATTATTAATCCCCTACAATTTTAGAAGCAGTTCCTCCATTATGCCAGCTATGTTTCCAGTCCATAATGTCAACAATGAGTGACTATTGTAAATAAGTACTTGTCTCTTTGTGTGTTCTTATGTTGTGTATAGATATTCATGTGTGTGTGTGCGTGTGTGGCTGTGTCTAGAGCTTGGAGGTTGACATAGGATGTCATCCTTAATCAACTTACACCTTGTTTTGTGAGACAGGGTCTCTCCCTGAAGCATTAGTTCAGCTAGGTGGGCTAGCCAGTGAGTTCCAGAGATTTGCTGCCCCATCCCACCCCACCCCAAGCAGCAGGGATACAGATATGATCCACAGTGCATAGCTTTTATTAGGTGGTCGTGACTCAAACTCATATCCTTATGCTTGCATACCAAGCATTTTTCCAACTGAGTCTTGTCTCCCTACCTCAGATATAAAATATTTTAGCTTCTTAGAAAGTTCGATGGGGGAGAACTAGTCCAGAACGTTCACCTTCTACATCTTCAACTGTCTTAATTAGGGTCTCTATTGCTGTGATGAAACACCATGGCCAAAAGCAGTATTGAGAGGAAAGGGTTTATCTGGATTGCACTTCCAGTTGCTGTTCATCATTAAAGGAATTTAGGAAAGGAACTCAAATAGGGCGAGAAGCTGGAGGCAGAAGCTGGTGCAGACGTCATGGAAGAGGGCTGCATACTGGCTTGCACTCCATGGCTTTGTCAGTCTGCTTTGTTATAGCACCCCGGACCACCAGCCCAGGAGAGGACCCACTCACAATGCCCAGGCCCTCCACCATCAGTCATTAATTAAGAAAATGCTCTAAGACTTTTCTACATCCTGGTCTCATAGAGGCATTTTCTCAATCAAGATTCCCTCCTCCCAGGTGACTATAGCATGTGTCAAGTTGACATAAAACTAGCCAGCAAATAACCAAACAAATCTAGCCATGAAGCAGAGCCTCATTTAATTGATTAAAAAAAAAAACTCCTGGGCTCATCTTCAAAGCTGTGAAGTTGGAAGTAATTCAAGCTTGTGTATTTCCCCTTTTAAGCAACACAACATGAGCACGGTGCATATGGGAAAAGAAAGCTTAGTTGGTGAGCTGGTAGACCAGTTAGCTCTTTCTATGGGTGTGTGGATCATCTCATAAAGTGATATATATTTTGTAAAACGGACTCTTGGATCTGCCACAAGAGCAACTCAGTTTGATGTAGAATTAGGTAGCACCTAGAATATAAGGGTGAGTAGGGTAGTTTACAACACAAGATGTTTTCCAGACTTCTGAACAGAAACTGAGAACTTAGGAATGAGTTTCAACCATGGGGTTGCAACCAGGGGTTTGGAACTCTCCAGAGAGACTGATAGGATATTCGGAGAGATACATAGAAAGGATTTGCTGGAGAAAACAGATCACCTGTATGTGGAGGCCAAGCTGTACCAAGGTAAGCTCAGGGAACACAAGGGGAACAGGAAAGCTGGTGCTGTGGTTCAGTACATTGATGGGCACAGAAACAGAGGACTGGTGCTGACTCTCTCAGACGGAGGATGAACATGCAAAAGTCTAAAGAGAAAAGCTGCTGCTTCTATGCATCCTACAGATCCCGGAGCCTAGAGATCCTAGGACAGGAAGAAGGTACCTGCCCGCTCCAACAACCTTTCTGTGTGGGCGATGCCTGAGCACATGAGGGCAGATTTGCCCTGCTCAGTCTACTACACTTCGGGGAGCTGAACCACTTGAAACAAAGCCCAAACCACCTCGATTCCCCTTTCAGATGTAGGCTCGATGCCCTTTGAAGCATCAACGATAAACAAGTCTTTATGAGCCATCTGAGAATTCCTTAACCAAGTCCAGTTGACATGCAATGATTGCCACGTAAAAATCTAGCTGTCTCACATTCTGCTGGTTCAAGCGGACTTTGTGTTTCTGGACTCGGGAGAACAATGCCAGAGGCTAGATCATTAAATACCCTAGAGTGGGAATTGGTGTTGTTTTCCACTAAATGTTGTGCAAGGGGTATGTTGGGGTCTCCTGTGTATTTGGCTGAAGAAATAACAGGATTCTGTGATCTATGACATTGGTTCTCGTCTCCTGTCAGGAAAGGTTTATTTATTTTATTTTATGAATGGGAATTCTTTCCTGCGTGTATGTGTGCTCATGTCATGCCTCCCGAGGCCAGAATTTGGATCCCCTAGAACTGGAGCTACAGATGATTTTAACCTGCCAAATGGGTACTGGTACTCAAAACCAGGTGCTCTGTAAGAGCAGCTGTGTGCTCTTGACCACTGAGCAATCCCCCTGCACCCTTCAGGAACGTTTGAGGGATTTCATTGCCTTTTACTGCTTAGATTATTCGTCCAAATGCCAACACAAACAAATAAAATAGAGACAAAAAGACATTATGAATGTTTGCCAGAGTTGAACAGTGGGGCACACTGACATTCCCCAGATCCCAGGAGAAGCACGCAGGACAGGGTTTCCTTGTGTAGACCTGGATGTCCTGGAACTCACTCTGTGTAGACCAAGCTGCCCTCTCTTTCAGTGGCCAGTCCCTTCACATTGAACAATCTTTTTTTTTTTAGGCAGAATTTTGAAGATGGAGTCCATGAACCTTGGCTGGATTGGAACACAATGTGTAGACAAGGCTAGCCTTCAAGTTGTGGCATTCCTATCATGGTCTGCCCAGTGAGAGTATTACAGGTTCGTGAGTCCATGTCTGGCTGAAAGGATATTCTCAACCAGTCACTACAGATGGGGAAGCATGGATGCATGAGACAGGCTGTCAGTTGGCAGGTAAAATATTTGGCATATTGCAGGTGTCCTGGCTCTTCCAGCCTGCAGTAGCCTTGTGAAGATAGAATTCTAGACCGTTCTCTACCCTTGAGTTACAGCCCTATTCTAGAATGTGGTACATTCTAGATGCACAGAAATGATTCCACAAAGCTAAAAGAACTTGAGGGTAATTCACAGCCCTCCCTTAGGGTAGTGTTCACACCATCTGGAGACTGACACCATCATGTACAGCTGTAGAGAGAACAGTCTACTTCAGACGCATATCTGTGGTCTTGTTTCATGCGTGAAACCATGAGAAGAAATGCGACCACCTCGAAGAGAAGCAGAAATTCCGAGAGCTAATTTCTGTCTGCCTTCTGCAAAGTCACACCCGTCCTGTGAAATTGCTGTCAACCCCCAGGTCTGCCAACAGCGTCACCACTGTCCATAGCTATATGTAAGAGCATTTAGTGCGCTCATAGGCAAATTTAATGATAGAAATGGAATTTGTTGGTCCTTGAAGCCCAAAGGTACTGTAAGGTCTAGCTGGCAGGTAGAGTGAGCTATCTCTGCACACCTTGGGCATTGCCACCTAGTCATCAGGACATGATCACACCTGAGGGATCTTTGTGGGCACACTGGGAGCCTACTGCTTGCCAAACAAACAGTGGTCACTGCCTGGTATTTGTTTGCTGGCCATAGGGAGCGTCACCATTTTCCTGTTCACTTGCATCTCCGTCAAGGAAGCCATGTGCTCTGAGGAGACAGTGCCTGCTAAGAGTCTTTCTGGCATAAAAGAAGGGACAGAGAGCAACATAAATAGGACACTAGTCCTGGGTTTGTCTTTCACAGCTTCCGGGAATGTCACATTGTACTTTCGAACAGCTTCCAGTAGACACACACTGCCACCTACCCTTGTACAGTACATCTTTCATTACCTCTGAGATATGAAGTCAGCCTGGCTGTGCCAAGATGTCAGGCTACAGATGGAAAGATGTGTCAAGGACTAGACACCTAAACTATCACGTTTACGAATCCAGATGAGGCAGCCTTTAGCCAGTGGGATGAATCCTCCGTTCCTGTTAGACACGGCCACCAGAGACTCTGCTTTGTTGGGGGAGGAATGGGGCCACCAAGTATTAGAACAAACATTCTATCACTTCCCATATTGCAAAAAGGCCCCACTTTGTGTCACCCTGGTGGCACACACCCTCTTCTTTATTTTTAAGTAGACGGGTAAAAAATGTAGACGGCATGGGGAAATCAAAGGCTCAGCTTCCAAGGCCAAGCACAGCCATACTTAATTACGAAGTTGGCCAGTGACTGACGTGATGGGTCACTGCGGGCTTTCTTGGGGTCACTTGACGACCAGAAAATGCCACATCACATCCATCACAGAAACAAGGGGCTCTTTGCGCGATTAAAGATGAGCATTTGAAGAGGCCAGCAGGGCTTTGGCTCTGTGGTTCAGCTCTAGTTATGCGTAGCCCCAAGACTGCAGCATTGCTTCCCTGGTCTTCCTCAGGATGAGAAGGAGCAGAAGCCTCCTCAGCAGAAGGTGCTGGTGAAAACACAGTCTTCCAGAACTCTCGAGTGAAGTCGTTGTTCATCTCCAACGCCCATCCCCACAGCCTGGACAAGGAAAGGTCTCATTCAGGAAGCCCTGTATCCTAGGTAGGAAGTGTGACTGTAAACTTGGAGGCAGCCGAGCTCTGTAAAGAGGATCCTCTTCCGGGTCATCCATAGCCAAACCGCTTTAAGTGCAGCCTGACTCCACTTCTCTGAAGTCAGCATTTTGCCACTTTCGGCTCATTTGTCAATGAACGAATGACTGTAAAGTGTCACAGATTACAATCGCATTTGAAGGCCCCATGGTCCTGTTTCCAAAGGTCAGAACCATTGGAATCCGCCCATTCTTTCCAGGCCTTCCCAGTGCTACATATATTCTACATGTGGGCCTAATTAGAAAGATTTATGTATCATGGTTTTGCATGGTTGTGTGCAATACGATACACTCTACATGACTTTAATATTTATGTTGGCTCATTTAATTTAATTAAAAGTACTGCGTCATGATTACATCATACAATTTTGGGTTTTGTTTTGTTTTGATTTTGAAACAAGGTTTCTCTTAGTAACAGTTCTGGCTGTCCTGGAACTCACACTGTAGACCAGGCTGGCCCCGAACTCACAGAGATCTGACTGCCTCTGCCTCCCGAGTGCTGGGATTACAGGTGTGTGCCACCACCTCCTGGCACCATATAACTTTTATCCCTATTCTTTTTGAAGAATAGCTTTATGAAATCCCGGTTTAAGGTTTTGGTATCATAATGTCATACGTATCATCATATATGTCACCTATATGCATACCGAGGATTTTTCTGGAGCAAATACCTAGAAATGGAGCAAGTCAGTGTGCTGGCGACAGCAGCTGGTGTGTTCCATATAAGCCGATGTCTTTATCCTGGAGCAGAAAATGTCTAAACTTCCATTGGGCACACTCCTGTGAGTTTTCTTGCTCATTTCTGAGTTGATAGCTTCGTAGACGTGGACTATGTACTTCCTGATGGCATTGGCCACTGTAGAATAAGATGTCTGTGTGTGAGCCCCGCATGTCCTTCAGTGATAGAGCCCCTGCGTGTCACGGTCAGGGCTTGGGTTCTGTCATCCTCGCACTGAAGAAGCAGGAAGTCAGCTTCACTGCAGTCTACACGGAGGTCACGGCCTTTTCAAACCCGACCATGACATTTTCGCTTTGTTTTATTTTCACATGAGCTATTTTACCTCTTGTTGACTGTTTCTGTTGCAGACTTTGAAGCGATGCACTGAGTAACCCCAGAGCAGTCTTGTCTGGAGCATCAGCACTGCTGCGTTTTGAAGATAACTTTCTTTGTAAGCAAAGTGAGTTAAGAATCAGAAACATTTTGTTTAAATTTTAGTAGAATGATCCTTGAGTTATGAATTAAAGCAGACTCTGAAACAAGGAAAAGTATCAGTCCATTGTCCAATGGCTTATTTGCTGTTTGATGAGTAAGATCTGCATATATTAAAAAACATGCCTGTCTGTGCAAGCTTGTGTGTGTGTGTGTGATGTAGTGCATATGCATGTATGTGCACATGTGCACTCTCGTGCACTCATGTGTAAAGGCAGGAGGACATCAATATCTCGTTTCAAAACTCTTTTTTTTTTCCCCATGAGACACTAAACCTGGAGCTTGCTGCTGTTTTGGCCTAGGTTGGCTAATCAGCAAACCCCGGAACCCTCTGACCTAGCGACTCCCTCATCTCCCTGTCGCCGTGGTTACAGGTGCTCAAAGTCACACCGGCCTTTTAATGTGGGTGCCAGGGATCCAAATGTGGGCTTGATGCTAATGCAGCAAGGACTGTGACCCACTAAACCATCTCCCCGGTCCCCTGGGGAGCACTGTAGTGGATTCTATAAAGTCGCCTTGAAGAGCTTAGTGCTTGGAAAGACCTCTCAGGTGTGAGTCAATATTATAAAGAGGTGGGAAGAACTTGTCGTCACATGACTGACTTAGATTTCTGATTCTAACTTACAGTTCTCTGTGCTATGGCTCCTCACTGATAAAATGAAACCATGCTAGTATCTACTCTCAGGACTACTTTGAAACACAAGGAAAATACACTGCATATAAAACACGTGACAACTCTGTGAGTTCGAGACCAGCCTGGTCTACAAGAGCTAGTTCCAGGACAGGCTCCAAAGCTGCAGAGGAACCCTGTCTCGAAAAACCAAAAACAACAACAACAACAAAAAAAAACACGTGACAGTATTTGGTATATAATGGGTAATCAATAAAATGTAGCTACAACTTAACTAAGATCACAAAGTTACATTTTCCTCTCATGTGACGTGCAGCCTGAAGTCTGAGTATCTCCAGACCTGAGCGAGAGGATGGTGAGTTTGATGACAGCCCGGCCAGTGTAGGGAAGCTGTCTCAAAAGGAAATTAAGTATATATATATCTTAGATTTTCTTGTAGTGTTTGGTTGTGTTTATTTATATAGGTCATCCTGGAAAGCAGTATGAAAAATGAATTCGTTTAACCTTTTTCCATAGGCGTATCCAGTTCTCGCAACCCAACAAGGCAACTTCCCTGGAAGGATTCAGTGTGCTGCCATTCTCCCGAGCTGGGTTTCTCTGCGCCATAAAAGTCCTGAGGAGGGGTCGTTTCTCTTGGGATGCTCTGGACACACTTGCCTGGTTTGCTTGCAAAGTCTTTGTTTCCCATGCCCCAGTTCTGGTTACATTCGCAGTGCTCTTGTAGCTGTCAATGTGGAACAATCCTTACCTATCACTGTCTCTCTCTTTGTTTCTTTGTTTCTTTCTTTGTTTGTTTCTTTCTTTCTTTGTTTCTTTCTTTCTTTCTCTTTCTCTTTCTCTTTCTCTTTCTCTTTCCCTCCCTCCCTCCCCCCTCCCTCCCTCCCTCCCTTCTTTCTTTCTTTCTCTCTTTCTTTCCTTCTTTCTTATGTATGCGATTGGATGAAAGACATCAGTTTATTTTTTAATTGAACCTTCTCATTTTAATTGTTTGGATAGGAATGTCCATTTCACATATCTCTTCTAGCCTTTTGTTTCTGTCCTTTTGGCCTTTGAATTAATTCTACATATACAGGAACTTTTAAAACGTTACCACTAATCCCTTTTTCAGCAGCTCCAATGTCCAGGTTTTAGGGCATATATTCCTCTCCCTTATTTTATTCGTTTTCAAGACAGGGTTTCTCTGTGTAAGAGTCCTGGCTGGCCTGGAACTTGCTTGGTACACCAGGCTGCCCCTGAACTCACCGAGATCCACCTGCCTCTGCCTCCCAAGTGCTGGGATTAAAGGCGTGTGCCACCACCACCCAGCATTTGTTTGCTTTTGATATATCTTTTAATTTACTAATCCTCTCTTCATCTACATTAAATCTGATGAAAATAGAGCTATGGAGTTGTTAATTCCATGTATTTTATTTCTGTAGCTTTATTGAGATGTAAGCAACATCCCATGCAATCCACCCACTTGACATGCAATTATAGGGTCGGCGTATTCGGAGTTGCAGGACTTTAACCCAATCCATGTTAGGAAGTTTTTATCACCCACCAGAAATTACACATTGATTACCAACCACTTCCTCAAATCCCTCAATTCTTCCAGCCTCATGGCCCAGTAATATACTATCTTTCTCCGTATATTTGCTCATTGTGGACGTTATGTACAAAGTCACGCAATGTCAATGAATTCTTTCGCCTGGTGTAAACTTGTCAAGATTATCTGTGTTGTAACACGTCAGAACTTAGCTCTTTTCATCTGAATAATGTTTGTTTCATATTAATGAAATATAAACAATACCCTGCATTTGACTCAACTAGTTTTCCGCTAGTTGATATCTTTTCTACTCTTGGTTATTGTGAAGTGTCTTGCTCCAAGTACTCCAAGCCAAGCTTTGTGTGAAGCTAACTTTTATTTCTTTTAAATATGTCTAAGGTACAATTTCCGGATTTCTGAAAATCAGGTTAACACTATTTAACTTTTCAAGAAACTCAAATAGACAGATAGACAGACCCTCCTTACACTCTGCAAGCACTCTGAGAATCCCAGGTTGCTCACACCATCCCAGCACTTGTTTTTATGTGTCTCTCAGGTGTGAGGTGTCAGTGTGCGTTATGCTTACAATTTTCTCTTCATCTTTTACAAAACAGTCTCCAATCATCTCCTAATGTTCTCCACTGTAGCAAGGAACTATATGGAATAATGACAACATACGGGTCCTCTGTGTACCTATTCTTGCTACAGCTTTAGTTCTGTGATCTTTTGCTCAATGTTGGATCTAAGTTTATATACTGTTTAGAATAATCCACGTTTTGGATGAATTTTCACGCAAACAGCAAGATGTGAAACGTATCACCATATTTAAATATGTCCTCTAGGCTCAGGGGGGTGGTGGTGCATGCCTGTGATTCAGGCACTGGGAGACAGAGGTAGTAGGATGCTGAGTTCAAGGTTAGTTTAGGCCCAGGTTCCTGGTCAGTCTGGGCCATAGAGCTGTACTGTGCCTGAGGAAACTTAAAATCTATGCAGATAATTAGAGCGCTCTCTGTCTCTGTCTCTGTCTCTGTCTCTCTCTCTCTCTCTTACACACACACACACACACACACACACATTTACTTCAAGCTGAATGCATTCAAACATTGGCTGTACACTCAATGAGAGCCTACCTTTTGGGGTTTATGTTTCTCTCTCTGTGGGAGTGTGTCCACTTGTGTCTCTGCCTGATGCCTTCCTCCGTGCTGTGCCCTGGATGGGGAAGCTTTGTTAACCAATTATCTTTGAGTGGTGGGACCAAGTTAAGGTGTGGCTTTCTGGGACCTAGAGAAAAAGGACTTGTGGCCCAGGTGCGCACTCTCTCTGGTTCCCCCGCAGCACAGCTGAGCTTGGACTTCTCATTCCCGTTTCGTGAGTTTCCCCCTTATAATAAATAAAAATATAATCGTTTTATCTTTTAGCTAGCCTGGTTATTTCCCCGAATGGAGCTGACTTCTACAGCTGCCCTCAGTACTAGTCCTTCTCTTCTCAAATTTGACACTTTTCTTTAGCTTTACCTTAGTTTTTACAGGGCCAGAGTTATTTCCTCATAAACTCCAATAGGGGCAGGTAGGTTTGTTTCTTTGTTTCTTCTATCTTCCCAATTTAACATCATACTCTTCGTTCCTGGATGACGTCTATGAGGTAATTACCACATTTTAGTTTCATATTCTCTCCCCTTCTGCCTCCATTTTGGTAGCTGTCATGAACTTACCTTATCAGGATGGGCATCCGTTACACATCGGTCTGGAACATCGACATCCGTCCTCAGCTCCACAATCGCACAGCTTCCGGGCCCTGGTGGTGACTCTTCTCTGCTATTTCTTGGAAGCCAGAAACTCAGTCCTTGGTTTATTCTTTAAAATTAGTTCCTATGCTCTTACAAATTTTACATGTACACACACACACACACACACACACACACACACACACACACTAGAAGAGAGAGAATAAAAGTTGGCCAATATTGCCTTCCAGTATCACAAGCATCCTGCATAGAGTCCTGTACCCGAAATGCTGAGATTCTCTAGCTGGGGCACGACTGGGCAGCTTTATCTGCTGCTCCTTATTTTTCTCTCCAAGTTCAGAGTTTTAGAGTATAGCTTGTTCTTAACTTAAGACTTTGGCTGATTTTTACGCAGAATACCCTTCCAATATGAGATTCGTAGCTTGGGTTTTGAATGGAAAATTTTATTCAATTATGAGTCTGTTCCCGTTCTGTTCCATTTCTCCCCCAGGACTTCCATGTCTGTGTGTCCAACCATCTTTCCTCAGCCTTGTAAGTCTATGCTTTTCTAAATTCCTTTGATCACGCTTCCGGTTGCATTTTGTGTGGTATTTTGGTTTCTGCTTTCTCCTTTCCACTGCTTCCTATACTACTTTCACTGGTTCTAGTAATTTTTGTTCCTCCTCCTTAAGTCTTCTAAATTTTTCTACTTTAGTTTTATTAAGTTTCGTCTTCTTGACATATTCTTCCACTGGGTAGCTATTCCATCCTTATCCTTTTTTTGATTAACATGCAACTTTTATCAATTTTTTT
>JAQHUG010000085.1:3925085-3935996 GCA_028555095.1 Dicrostonyx torquatus
CCTTCTCAGGTTTACAAGCAGAGTGGTGTGACTCCCTCTGCCTTCTCAGGTTTACAAGCAGAGTGGTGTGACTCCCTCTGCCTTCGCAGGTCTTCTCATCCCTCTCTGTTTTCTTGAATTCTGACCCACCACACATTATTCACTGGGACCCTGTTCTTCCACGGGGAATCTCAGTTGGGTTTTCAGAATTAACAGCTCCGTGAACACCACGACACAATCTTATCTCAGTCTTGCTATTCAGGCACACGTGAGAGGTTCCACTCCAGGGTAGCCCTGAGGGTGGATTTTCTGTTGACCCACGGTTTTCTGTTTCCCCTTTGCTTGTCACATCTGCAGAGGTGTGACCTGGACTGTTCCCCAGTGTTTTACAGCAGGTAGAATAGCCTTTTGGTAGAAGGTGCTACCCACAGGATTGCAGTTTCACTAATCAAGAGGATCTGGCATCTTGTAATGGGAATATTTAAATATCAGGATTAACTCTGCAGTCTTGCCCTTCCTAGAATATATTCCACTGTCTTCACTGCTGGTTTTGGCTACGCTGTTCTGCTTCTCTGTCCTCACAATATCTTTGTTTGTTTTTAATTATTAAATTAGTTTCCAAGTCCTCTTTACTTCTGGACTTCTCAGTCATTGACGCAGAAGTTAATCCTGGAATATTTTTTTCTTTGTATGTTTACTTCCGAAGGGTCTCATCCACTTATCTACTGCCCAGCCCCCGAGGCCACACACCAAAGCTTCCCCACATCCCTAAGCGCTCTCCTAACCCACATGCTCATGTATAAATCCCTACACTCCTCCATCCAATCCCGTGTCGGGAACTTGTGCCCCCACCTGCAGTATAACTGTCACTGAGGTCACTGAAGGGATGGCCACCCAGAGTCCCGTGACTGCCTTTACCCCCTCCTGGCCGGTACCTTGGGTTACTGTGGGCAAGTAGCCAGCTCACTTCTTAAAAGTGTAGGCCAGATAGTGTTGTGCGCCACTAATGATTTTCTGTCAGACCCGAAACACAGTCTGAAATCTAGCAGAGCCTGTGAGGCCCCTGCGGTTAGAGACCTCCCTCTGCTTCTTTTCCTAGAACGTTGAGTTCTAGACCCTGGCTTCGCAGTTTCTCTGACACTCGAGGCGTCTCCTGCTCCAGTTCCTGCCTCAGCTGACAGATGTGGCCTCGTGCGGCCCATCTACTTTGCCTACTTCCGTGTCACCCCCTGAGCCCCTCCCGAGTGGTCGATCTAGACAGCATCGTGTGCTCCCTGCTGACCTTGTCACCTTGTCAGTCTCTTTATTTTCCTTTATATCACTCGCCACTAGGTGAAAATGTACTCCTGCTGTCTTCCTGAATGAAACAGAACTCTGTTAACCTATCGCCTTCTCTGCAGTGCTCAAACCCGTGTCGAGAGATCTCAGAGCCCCGCCGTGTACACTGTAAGAGCCAATTAAACACACAAATCTTATAGAGCTCTTCTTAGTTATCGTCTCTGATGACTTTTATAGTCTTGAGTCCACTCCCACCAAGCTGGCTACCTCCTTTTCTGCATTAAAAAACAGATTCTTAGCCTCATTTTCTTTTTATTTTAGTTGCATAACTGTACTTAAGTTTTCATTTATTAATCCTGCTAGATTCATTTTTTTTATTTCTAGCATGAAGAGAAATGACTTCATGTGTCATTACCTGCCCTGATACTTTTTAAAAATACAACCGACTTATTTTAAAAGATGTATTTGTGTGTGGGTGTTTTGCCTGCAGCTGCATGTGTGCTCCCTGCATGTGCAGTACCCACACAGACCAGAAGAGGGCGTCAGATCCGCAGAACTGGAGTTAACAGACACGGAGCACCCTGGGGGTGACATGAACAGAACCCTGGTCCTTTGCAAGAGGGCTCTACGCCATCTCTCCAGCCCCTTGATTTTTAGGGTTTATTAACTAATCTATATCTGTTTAAAACATTACTTGCAACATTTGTAAATAAATATCTCTCAGAAAGTCTGTTTTTACTTTAAATCTGAGTAAATTTTGATGTGCACATTCTGGGCTTCTCTGCCAAACTTTGTTCTTTCGTGCTGATAAAATTCCTCTCTGCTAGCCATGGATAGCGATGGTTTATTACAGAATCTAAAATAAATTAAGCCAGCATACTTGGCCATGTCAATGTGCTGTCTCAATCAATATGTTCAAAGACGTTGCTTACAGTGTGTTTTCTAAACATACCTGAATCTCAGACGGTGTCTGTGTGCACCGTGGGGACGGGAGAGAAAGATGAAATTTCATCTCAGAAGGACATTCTGATTTTTGGCTTTCCTAAGATTATAGGGCATTCACCCTTATTTCTCTCTGCCCTACAATTGGCCAAGAGCTCGGAGCTGTGTAGGAATTTCCCACCTACTGGGTTCAAGGCCTGCACAGCACCGACCTCCACGCCCCTTCACACATCCTAAAACTCATTCTCAAACCGCCTGCTCTTCATCACACAAGTGGAGCCCAGGCCTTCGCCCCGAGGGTTGACTATCTAACAATGAGACACATTTGTTTAGTTTTCTAAACCAAATAATTCTCTCTCATTCAAGAGATGCAGTTGCGTGTCTGGTATTTATTTGGTAGGCCTTCCCCCCTTCCTGTTACTCACTCCAGAGTTTCGTGTCCAGTCCGATGAGCTATACAGATGAAGACAGTAGGGTGTGCTAATTGACATCAAATAGCCAAGGGCAAAGTTAATAGGAGAAAGGTATGGTTTTCTGAGCCCAGCCATTTGGTTCTGGATCTTTCTCAGGCTGCCATAACTCTGCTTCAAACTGACATCTTTTTTTCTTCTACATGAATCAGAGCGATTCATATCAGCAGCGTCCAAAAACATTGAATTTTTGAACACAGACAATTGGCTCTGTCCTGTATTTTATACTGTGCTTTAAAAATTGGGTAAATGTAATATTTGACAGAGAGAATCAAGAAATTCCTGCTTACTTGGTTATCAGTCTGAAGCTCTCTGGCGTTCCAAGGACAAAGGCCTGCAGAGGGGAGGAACCTAACCCAAATCTCTCCTACTGTCTCCTTCTGGCACCTGCCCGCAGTGTGCTTGTGGGTGATTGAGGGCTGCTAAAGAGAAAATGCATGAGAGTTTTCATACCAAATGTGTTTTAGTTAAGCTTCACCTAGTATTACCTTATAAATCATTAGGAGGGAGGGGAACAAGATTCCTCAAAAAGAAACCTCACAAAAGACAGCCGGCTCCGTAATCCCTTCACAGGTCAGGACCGCTTTCAGGAGGAGTTCACTTGCCTTCCTGTTTCCCTGCATCCCTCTGCTTGTGTCTGAAGTCTGTCCACTCTAGCCATCACCCTCTTTCTCCTTCCCTTCCTCTGATGCCTAAAACGGGTCAAAGCCCACACTAGGAGCAAAGCTTCTCCAGCTCCGGCCATCCCAGAATTCCTCTGGCAGAGTGATTTTTCCATCCTTCCTTCACAAACAGCCTGCTCTGTTCTTCTCCACCCGAGTAAAACACGCTGTGAAGAAAAGGTCCACCAGCTTATCCAGAAATCTCCCCTGGCCGTGCTCACGTCTGCATTACTTTGCTTCGGGACAGCTGGCCACCTCGGACCCTCCATCGGCGCTGGTTCGTCCTAGTTTAGAGCATGCGCACAAGGGCAAAAGGAAACAAGCAGCCGTGTGGGAAATTATGAGCTAATAATAGTTAACTTTCACCTCTGGAACTTCTAGAAAACAGCAGGAGAAGTCGAGGACAACGGCGTGGGGAAAGAGATGCTGCCGCAGTTGGAGATGCATCTCTGACTCGAGCTAAGCATCCGTATATGAGGGCTGCCGGGGGTG
Organism: Dicrostonyx torquatus; assembly: GCA_028555095.1. NCBI lineage: Eukaryota > Metazoa > Chordata > Mammalia > Rodentia > Cricetidae > Dicrostonyx > Dicrostonyx torquatus. The sequence continues at coordinate 3,928,909 of JAQHUG010000085.1, forward strand.
AGCACATCTCGATATTCCTAAAAACAGTGACATGAGCGAGTCCCTAAGACGCGGCATTTCCCCCTACATTTGCCCAGGAATCCGTTTTGGAAGCTGATCCAATGATTACTACTGGGATGCAGAATTTTGACATCCATTTGGTACTGATTTACACCAGGATTTTTAAGGCTGCCAACAAGAAAGTCCAGGATTTCAGGCAGCCAAAAATTCCACAAGAGACAACTGTCTTTTATTTTATAGCTTATGAATTTGGGGCTTAATATGATTTTCCACTAACAAGTTCTGTACCCCCTCCCGAGTGCCAAAGCTGGTGTTGAGATCAGCAAAGTAACAGGGAACAGATGAGGGGGCTTAATTCCCAGCTTTCAGGAGGACAGTTGAAACTGTATTGTTTACTTAGGAAAGAGCATTCTGGTTTAAAGGGCCGACAGGGATTCCTGAGGAGGCTCTTCCCCACTGTCTTCATGCCTCACCCTCCACTCGGCTTGTGGCTGTCACTTGGTGGTGCGGCAGCGCTAGCAACGGGATTAATAAAGTCATCAATTAAAGATCTGCTAGCTGTTGGTATGGAGCCCTACATATGTCTTGTCTTCTGTTCCCTATGAAATAGCAAGGGGGGAAGCGCCCACAGAATCACGTTCAGTAATAAATCAAAGGTGAGACATTTAGGAAAAGGTTAGATAGGTAACCTCCTTTTCTTTCTTTCTTTTTTTTTTTTTTTTAACAAAAACTTAAGTTAGTGGATAACCCATTTAACAACGAGGCATTCATGGTTAACACATAAAGCTTTCACGTGTAATTAGAAAACACTATGAGTGCATGCCTGTGACCAACCACGCGCCGCTGAAAACAGTCAAGAGCAGTCCACCGGCACAGTGAAATAATTATAGTTTTGTGGATTTTTTTGTCTTTTAGCAAAAGTCATTAAATTTCTTCTTCAGATGCCCCAGAGATAAGGAGAGACATGAGTCAGTGCTATAATATTTAAACGTCCTACATGTAATTTCCCTAGAATTCCAGCTTATCCAAATCCTTCATGGGCAAGGAGATATACTCATATATTCTATCGGCATCAGCAGCCATTGAACTACTGGCCTACTCAACCGGGTATCAAACTGCACCTGCAGTGGTTTTAAGCAAATGCAAATTACCTCGCCTTGGTCCACAGGTGGTATCCATGGAAACAAGCAATAAAAAAAACTACTTCCGGAGCGGAAGCCCACCTGATCTACCGAGAAAATTACCCAGATGCATTTGAGACTTCTAGAGAATTCCTAGAAGGTGATCCCAATGTCTGGCTGTGGTCCTCGCACCCCGCCCCATCCCATGCAAGGATGCACTCAGCCTCCTAACAGGGAAAAGCATCCCTGATGCCCTGTTGGTCCATCGGAGAGCAGTGTGGCACTTCCTGTGAGCACCAGCAGAATTCTTTGTACCCTGTTGCGGAACTGTCCCAGGTAACAACAAAACAACGATAAGTAAATGGGAGAAAGACTTCGGACACCCACCCTTAACTTTAATAGTAGAAACTTTCATATATATATATAAAAAAACTTCATTTAAAAATATACCGCTAAATTACTCTATGAAATTTATAATTAGCTAGTAACATAATTTCATCTACACAAACTTTAAAAATGGGCATTGGCTAGATAAATTATCTCATACACAAAGTTACTATATGTCGGAGAAAATAAGATGAAGTAATTTCTATAAATTAATCTTCAAAGTCTCTTATCTGGACAGAACAGTGGAGGGGGTGCCATTTTGTAGAAAGCACGTCTCTGGCCACAGACTGATGCCTAAACGTCATCCTGCTCATTCCAGCCGTATATCGAAAACGTCCTTTCTGCTTTGTTCAACCAAGAATTCCTGTTGGGCCATATCAACCCAGAGTCATGAAAAATTCCGGTCATAACCTCTGATGAATACTCAAATCACAAATTCTAAACATTAAGACACATAAACAAACGGGAATAACAAAACAGACCAGTTAATGTCCACAAATGTGTGTCCTGAGAACAACCCCAAAAGTCTAAAAGACGAAATAACTTCTCATGAAGGCGGGAAGAATTTCAAGATTTGACAGGCGCTGTCTACACGAGATTCCCCGATGCCAGGTAAGCATGACCCCCTCCTGCCTGACTTGCTTGCGTCTGTCTGTCTGTCTGTCTCTGCTGAGTGCTGAATGAGCAGGGAGTCGACACCACAACCTCATTACACTTGGACTTCGTCGTCAGCTCACGACGTGCCACGTCCTTGTGTCCCTGCAGATTCTCCACCTGGCAGTGCTGGGGACGTGGCCGGAGTCTGCATCGTCAGCAGGGAGAGGGATGGCGAGAAGCTGGGCGACATGACTTCCGGTAGAGACTCGCCATAGTAGGGAAGGGGAGATCGGGGGAGTTTAGGAAGAGCCTGACCCAGGGTGATGGCTGGCATTCGCGGGGGAACCGCCTTAATCCCAGGCTGCGCTATGGCTGTTATCAAAGGGGGTGGGAAAACAGAAGATGTGTCTTTTAGAACGCCAAGCATCTGCACATGTCCGTCCTTTAGTCTGGCGAGATCGTTGAAAACCGAGGCGAGGTGCTGGAACTTGGGTTCCCAACTGAGGAAGTAATCCCAGGCGTAGCTGTCTCTGGCACCGTCGGCAGAGGCTGTGGGAGTGGAAGGAGACACATACCTTCCTCCCTGACTGACTGAAGAGGCGGACTCTTTCCTGCTTTCAGCCAAAACACCTGCTTTGGCCTCTCTTTTCTGGAATGATCCCTTGTTTTGAACACAGATCGCCTCACAGCCTTCCCCTTCCTCTCCTCCCTCAAACATGTGACTGACTTCCATCACCTCCATCCCAGCCATCACATCTGTCTCTCCCGACAGGCAAGAAAGCTGATCCGAGTCCCTGGGGATGCCCGAGTCTGGCACCCTGGACCCGCGGTCACTCAGTACAGAATCTGAGTCCTTTCTATAAGGCTGCTCATTTATCCTCTGGATTTCCTTGTCTTCCGCGGTCTCCCCATCCACAGAGCAGTGGCCGCTGGAGTGTGAATGCCTGTACAGGTGGATGATGTCTTTCTCCAACGCACTCATTAAGCTCAACCATTCCGCGGGCATAGCTCCGCCAGACCCCTCCCGGTCCCCATACTCCAGGGTCTGCTGCCCAGCCTGGAGCTTGCCTTCAGCCCCAGGCAACCTGGGATCATCCTGTGGGGATGGCAGCGTCTTCTCCTCATAACTGGGTAGTGGGTTGTGGGGCTTGTGTCTTAAAATCAGTCCGAGTAGAGTGCAGACAAGTAAGAGGAACAGTAGGAAGGAGACCACCAGGCTGATGGAGAAGCTGTGGGCAAACGCTGCTCTGTGATGCCCTTCAGACGGCAAGGAGATATTCACAAACACCGTGCAGGATGCGGACTTGGAGCCGGGCTTGGGGCTGTGGGCAGTGACTGTCACTTCGAGCGGGTCTTCTTTGCTGAGCTGACTGTTTATTAGGTGAGGGGTTCTAATCCAGTAAATATCGCCGCTCGTTTTGTTTACGGAAAAGAGAGGGGATGGGGTTGTGAGGGAGTAGAGAACGATCCCATCGATGCCCTCGTCCGCATCTGAGGCTTCCACTCTGCCAATCAGCTGCTGTCCTTCCCCTCTGTGCGGGAGACTGAAGAAGTACTGGTCTTGAGTAAAGATGGGTTCAAACTCATCCATTCCCTCGACTTCCATCCAAACCTCCAGGGAAGCCGCGGCCCCACCTCTGTCTTCGGCCTGAACGACGAGGCAGTACTTGGCAACACTCTCATAGTCGAGTGTGTGCTCAGCTCGAATGTCCCCTGTCAGAGGGTCAATGACAAAGAGACCCTGATAGGGGCGCACCCCGTGCGTGACAAGGCAGGGTGATGAAATAGAATAAGTCACTTCTCCATAAGGCCCGGCATCAAAATCCAGGGCACGGACAGAACACACGACGGAGGGAGCAGGCAGGTTTTCAGGAGCAGCACAGGTCAGGGTGGAGGACATGAACTGAGGGGCGTGGTCGTTGTCATCTAACACACTGATGTGCACAGCAGCGAAAGAAACGTGTTTCTCGTCTTCATCAGCGGCTTGGACAGTTAAAGTGAACGTTACCGTCTCCTCGTAATCCAGAGGTTTCACCAGAAAAAGAACCCCAGTTCTCTCTTCTAGGTAAAAGTGTCCCTTCTCGTTTCCGGAGATGATGTCATAGCTGATTTCCGCGTGGGAGCCCTCGTCCTGGTCCTCTGCGGACACCACAGTGATGTGACTCCCGACAGGGGTGCTTTCCTTGACGTGGGCACGGTACCGCCGGCTGCTGAAGGTGGGCGCGTTGTCATTGACATCCGTGACTTCTATGGCTACGACAGCTGTGGAACTCAGAGGAGGGCAGCCGTGGTCAGAGGCCAGAATGACAAGCCTGTGGCTGGCCCTGGCTTCTCTGTCCAGAGCGCGAAGCAGCACAAGAGCCCCGCTCTGCCGATGGGGATGTTCCGGAGGAGGGAGGCTGGTTTCAATGTGGAAGGAGTTGTCTAAGTCGCCACTGATGATGGAATACTCAGTGTGTGTGTTTTCAAAGGTGTAGTCACGGTCGACGGTTGTGAACATCATGAGGGTGCTTCCAGGGGGCGCATCCTCCCGCAAGCTGAGATGGTAGTGCCCCGCCGTAAACTCAGGAGCACAGCCGTTCACGTCTCGTACGTCTATCTCCACGAGCGTCAGGGCCCTTAGGGAGGGAGTTCCACCGTCCCTGGCTTCAACGAGAAGTCGAAGCGTTGAGATTTTATCCGGAAGCGATAGAGAACCAGTAGTGTAAACAGTGCCTGAAAAATGAGAGCACACGTCAGAGCTGTGACCTGACTGCCCAGGATCCACCGGGCTAGCAAAAGCCTAGTGGGTGTGCGCATGCGCATGGCTCTTTGCTGGATGTGACGTTACAAACAGCAAGAATCGATTTCAGAATTATTATATTTATATATAAAGTTTCAAAGCTAATCACAAGTTACAGTTAAATGTGCTCCTTAAGACTGCCTGTGCTACTTTTTTCCTGGATTTTATTTCTGTAGAGTAAGTTCTTTCATTTTTTTTAAAAGAAAGTACACTCTTGTGTCATATTTTTATTTTATCCCATTATCTATAAAAATATGTACAGAGATATTCTAGCATAAGGTAACTACTCTAAACTGGGTAAGGAAGTGCATGGCTATAATCCTGGTACTTGGGAGGTTGAGGCAGGAGGATTGAGAGAATGAGACTTGGATATACAATGAGACCTTCTCTCAGATAAAATAAAAATGAAATGGCTGGGATATTTAAGCACTCAAGTGTGCCTGGCAACACCAACACACCCCACACATCACACATACACCACACACACACACAACACACATACACATGCACTCATACCACACATACACCACACATTTACACACCACACAAACCATACACACACACCACACACACCATACATATACATGCACACCACACATACTCAAACCACACATATAAACACCACACACACACTCAGACAACACACACATCATACACACACACCACACACAAACACACAGACACATGCACATACGTACACATACTACATACACAACACACATACACATGCATACACACAACACACACGACACACATACTCACACCACACATATAAACACCACACACACCATACATACACACCACACATGCACAAACACACAAGTACATACACATGCACACACACACACACCACACATACTCACACCACACATATAAACACCACACACCATACACACACAACACACACACCATACACACACACCACACACAAACACACAGGCACACACACATGCACATACGTGCACATACACTACACACACCACACATACACATGCATACACACAACACACACACTCACACCACACACACACCACACACACCATTCACACCACACACACAAATACACAGACACAAATACACAGACACACATGCGCGCGCGCGCACACACACACACACACACACACACACCCACACCCACAACACCACACTCCCCACCTTGAAACACACACAGATGGGGAATAACTCCAGCCAAATGAAAGCAGCGGATGTTAATGTCAAGGGCTTAATTATAAAGATATCTTTTCTCAAGATCAGGGTGAATTCAACAAGTGACATTTTTCCTTAATGATATAATAGATCAAGCATCTTTTATTTTGGTAAACATAGAAATACATGACATTTACAAGTGTGTACACAATGGCATTTTTACGAAAGTATTTTTAAGCATGATTACTAAAATTAAATGTATAATGGTGAGGCTTAGATGCCACATTTCAATGACAGTCATGAACTAGACGGACTTGATAGCGATTATTAATTTAAAACATTCTAATCAACACCGTGACAATATTTGTGCATAACACCCATCAGGCCACGGTCCTGCTAAGAATGATATGCTCATTCATTTCTGCATCGCACATGGTTCTAGGCTGAGCCAGGACAGCAGTTGCTAGACTTCCATGAGATTAGAGGAACAGATTGAGAGAGAAAGACAGCAGGGACAGTGACGTCCCTAACACGCTGACACACCACAGGCACACACCTACAGTTGTGTAGACAGCAGGGACAGTGACATCCCTAACACGTTTACATTTACACCACACACACACCTACAGTTGTGTAGACAGGGGGACAGTGACGTCCCTAACATGCTCACACTTATACCACAGGCACACACCTACAGTTGTGTAGACAGAGGGACAGTGACGTCCCTAACACGTTTACACTTACACCGCACGCACACACCTAAAGTTGTGTAGACAGCAGGGACAGTGACGTCCCTAACACGTTTACACTTACACCACATGCACACACACACCTACAGTTGTGTAGACAGAGGGACAGTGATGTCCCTAACACATTTACACTTACACCGCACACACACACCTACAGTTGTGTAGACAGAGGGACAGTGATGTCCCTAACACACTGACACTGACACCACACGCACACACCTACAGTTGTGTAGACAGAGGGACAGTGACATCCCTAACATGCTCACACTTATACCACAGGCACACACCTACAGTTGTGTAGACAGA
>JAQHUG010000085.1:3962606-3977121 GCA_028555095.1 Dicrostonyx torquatus
TCTGTCCTTCCTTATACAACTTATTAAGCAGAGGAAATTTTATTGTCACTGTGTTGCCCCATGGTCCTGAGGATGTCACTCCGAGACAAATGGCTATGTAAGCAAGATGTCCAGTCCTCTCTGATGGTCTTTATTTCTCCTCGGGCGAGGATGGGTTTTTTTTCCCCTTGCCCAATTATAAAAGAAATTGAGGACATTTCTTGTGCATAAAAGAACAATGTTGAGTACAGACCTGGAAAATATCACTACGGCCCCTCTTACGTAGAAAAAAAAATCCTATTTTGTTGCAAATCAAATGTTTATAATGTCAAATGGAATTGAAACCCAGAGCAATTTCATTCAACAAAAACTCTCCGAACAGATGCTAAGGCAGCAGAGAGCCACACGTGCTCTTGCATTTTCTTTCTCTGACAGAGTGTGAATCCGAAACATCACGAACCGAGAGGAAACCAGTAAAGAGCCATTCCCAGATCCCGCACACGCCCCACTACACGTGTGCCCTTCTCTCTGGGCACACAGGTACAACTCAAATCACCGTGCACAGCACATCAAGGTAGAAATGACAAGCTATGGGAATATCAAAAAACCTTCAGTTCCAATGAGGAAATAAAGGGAATAAGATATAAATAATAAGTTATCTTTTGCATTTTCAGGCATTAGAAAAAGTGTAATACATTTAGTCTTTTTTTCCTCTTCTTCGCATAACTTCCATTAAAGAGCCCGATTCTACCCACAACACCACAGCAGCTATGAATTCTCAATTTGGAAACACAAATATGTGTGTGTGTGTGCATGTGTGTGTGTGTATTGGTTTTTTGAGACAGGGTTTCTCTGTAGCTATGGAGCCTGTTCTGGAACTAGCTCTTGCAGACCAGGCTGGTCTTGAACTCACAGAGATTCACATACCTCTGCCTCCCAAGTGCTGGGATTAAAGGCATGTGCCACCACCGCCCGGCTACAGATATGTAATTCTCATAATTGCCACATGAGTGCAGATATCAATAATTATGACAATAACTGAGCAACTATGAAAACTGACATACAAGCCTGTGCATGAACGTGTTTGAGTACTGTCCATTATTCCTAAGCATGTACATAATTCTTGAAAACGTTATTGATGACTGGCTTGGAACTGGCATTCCAGATGGTTCTTTTATAAAGACCAGCTTTGTCAGTGTCAGTGTATTTTATTGGCAATTTCAATTGTTTGCTTTCAACATCTTGAGTGTGCTCTTTGGGTTCTGTCCTCTGCTGCCTCTGAGGAGAGGCCTCATTGTTCTGAGAGCCCTCGGTGAGGACACATCCCTTGTCTCCTGGGACACTTTGGAGTTCCTTGTTTTAGTGTTTGATGGTCTGATTTTAATTACTTTTCCATGAAGCCCTTTGGGCTCACCCTAGACATGTTCTGTGAGTTTTCTCAGTTCGTCTTTCTAACTCCTTCTTCAGATTCGTAGAGGTCATGACCAGTGCTTCTTTGAAGGGGTCCTCGGCGTTTTGTCTTCTTTCTCTCTTTTTGCAAGTATTTCATAATAAATACGTTGTTTCACTTGGTGGTATCCCAAAAATTCTTTTGTAGTTTTCTAAATCCCTTTATCATTTTGTTCCTATTGACCGCCAAATAGCTGCCCTCCAACTCCACCAAATTTCAACTTTATCAGCTCGGTTACTGAACTTCCCTGGTAAATTTTTTAATTCAGTTGTATTCTTAAGCAGTAACGTTTCTGTTTGATTATTTTTTATAAATAACTCTTTATAGGTTTTCTAAGTTTCTTTATGCATTCTAGGGGCATTTCAATTGTGTTTTACTAAACAAAGACCGCCTGAAGATCTGTGAGTAAAACGGTCCCACCGGTCAGCCGTACAGAGCAGGTTATGGTGACACACACCTTTAATTCCAGTAGCCACACTAGTTGCCATAGAAACTGGGTGGTGCATAGTTTTAACCACAGTGGTGCATGCCTTTAATCCCAGCCCTGGAGAGGATTATAAAATGGTGCAGAACAGCTTTCAACACACAGTCTCGTTCTGAGATTCCGGGAGGCAGGGTCGCTACTTCAGACTGAGGTCAAGGTGAGAGCCAGTGGCTGGCTGCTTTGCTTTTCAGATCTTCAGGTTGAACCCAATTTCTGATCCTGAATTTTTATTAATTGTGCTTCAATGCATACCTTACCGATTTTATTTAGTTGTCTGTCTATGTTTTCTTGGGATGCACTGATTGAATTTCTATAGAATAATTACATAATTTCTGTATTTTGCCTTATTTTGTGTGGGGGTGATGTGTGTATCTGAAAAGCAGCCATGGCTTCTAGTCTTGACTAACTGTTTTGTAGGAGAAGAGCTTGGCCAGTCCACATGGCTGAAGATTCTGGAAACTTCATGAACCTTTTCTGGTGATGTCTTCTTTAGGTTTGTGCTTATAATTCCCCAATTAGAAAAGTTTGGAAGTTTGTTTGTCTTTTTCCCAGGAGCTTGTAATCTTGATTTTCCTATCTGGATGTTTGCTGTCATTCATGCTGAGCTATGATAAATTGGGGAAGGGCGTATCTATGGTAAAATAAAATATATTGTATTATTTCAATATGACTGTTCTTGCTTGGAGCTTGTCTGAAGTCTAAAAACGTCTGAATTGTAATTTCAATTCTCATGAGGTCTTTTGGGAGACATACTAGCTACTGTCGCAGTCTCTGTGGGAAACAAAATCTGGACATTGGCACTCTGCTCTTTCCCTGTTATTGCTTCAAGTTTTTCTTCTAAGTTTCAATTACTAGATTCCCTTCTATTACAAATCTGGCAAAACTGCTCTTTACAAATGGACCAGAAGCAGGTCTTTCCACAAAGACAGAACCTGAACAATCCTAGCCACCTGTGGGCTCTGATATCTGCCAGCCTGAGGATGCCATGCAACTCAGTAGCTGAAGGCTAACAATTTAGAAAGACAATAGATAAGAATTTGGCACCAGCCTTCCTTTTCACTTGTAGATTGCTCAATGAGAGGTGGCTGACTCCAAAGCTGGTGAGGGAATGCAGGTGTGTGTGTGCTGGGGGAGGTGCCCCGGAAAAGGAATATGAATAGAAAACTCCTCAAGAGTTGGGGGGAGCATTCAGAGCATGAATGGCTTGGGAGAGGCACAATAAACGCAAGGTCACGCTGTAAAGGAGAAGAGAAGTCCAAAGTGGCCTTTGAACGGTGATGGTGTGAAAGCCTGTTTCTTCCTCGCGCCTCCGGGAACACATTTGGGGAAAAACACCAGTTTCTATGTTGGGGCAACGGTCCCTGACAGCCACCCAGCTTGCCTTACAAGATATAATGCCTTCAAGTAGAAAGGAAGGACGCCAGGCAGTGAGTGGACGCTGAAGAAGCCTAAAGCTATCTGGCAAAGGGGAGTGTAGACAAACAGAACCTTGTGATGCTTTGACGGTGGCAAGTGAATCGCTCTTAAGCCTGATATTTAATTGACAGGCTAAGAATATAATAAACTATGTTATGGGATACAACACTGATGCCATGAAGTGTGCACCAGGGGAAATACAAGAAGCAGGCTCTTCTTTGTCTGTATAATTGAAGTTGAGCTTGGTTACCATTCAAAAGACATGGCTTTGAGCATATTTTAGAAAATTTATGCGTGAAATAAGATGTCAACCAAAGTATGCCATTTAGAAAAGGTAATGAGGTTCAGAGGGAAGCAAAAGAGGAAATGAAAGATGAGATAATTGTAAAACATATAAAATAGTTTTAAAATGCTCATAGGAGTTTTCTAGCGGGAATTATTTTAAGTGTAAATGGATTAAGTTCCAAAATTGTAATACACAGACTAGCTGAATGTTTTTATCTAAAAAAAAACAGAAAATTAAGCTTTACTGGCGTATCAAAGGCTCTCTTGAGATATAAGGCCATGCACACAGGCTGAAGGGAAAAGGCTATGGATGAATACTGAGCACAGATGAATACTGAATACAATTCTATCCAAGGTGGACAGTAATACTTATATCAGGCAAAGCGGATATGAAGTGGAGATTCTCCAGGAGACAGACAATTATATTACATAATGATAGGGTGGTTAGTGTTCAGCATGATATGGAATTACAAGTATGTGTACCTCAGGTCATCATGAAAATATAACTTAGAAGAAGGCACACACCTTCAATTTAACTGCCTGGAGGCAGAGCCAGGGGGATCCCTATGAGTTTATGAACAGTCTAGTCTACAGAGTGAGTTCTAAGACAGTCAGTGTTACACAGAGAGACCCTTTCTCATAAAACAAAGCAACAACAACACACTCTCTCTCTCTCACTCTCTCTTTATACATATATATATATATATATATATATATATATATATATATATATATCTCAAACATTGCCAAACCCGAAATGAGACACAGTGAACTAAAAACAGGAGTGGGTTTTAGCACTCCACCTTCAATAACTGACACACCAAACAGAAAGAAGAAAAATCAGAACAGAGAACTTAAACAATGCCACAGACACCATGCCCAGAAGACACACACGGAGCACTGCACCACGGAGGTCCGGAACATGCGGTCTTCTGAAGTACACACAGGACGTTTTCTGGGGCAGCTTGTGTTTTGGATCACAAGATAACCCCAAATAAATTTGTAAAGGTCGAAATCCTAACAAATTATCTTTTCTAGCCAAAACAGGGTAAAAGTTCAATTCATTAGCAAGAGGAAAGGATAGCCAAATGTGTGAGCAACCAATGCATCGAGAAAGAAATGAAAGGAAACAAAACAAAAATCTTGAGATGAAAGGAAGACCACACGCTAGAAATTTCGATGCAGTCCAAGTGGCACTAAGGTACCTGGTGGAAAACACCCGCACTAGAAGGACAAATAGCATGCCAACATAATATGTCACGAGGAAGGACAGAGAGAGCAGGCTGGAGCCAAACTTAGGAGAAGGAAAGAGATCGTAAAGATCAGGGTAGGAGTAAACTAAGTGGGAAAAATTTTAAATGATTAAAAAAGTAAAAATTTTAAATTTTCTTTAAAAGATCATCTAAATCAAAAGATTATAGCTAGACTAACTAAACAAAAGGGACAAAAAACACAACGGAAGTCCAACATGGAAGAAGAGACGTTATTACAACCACAGCAGACGCTGAGCCCAACTGTTACCAACAGCGCCAACATGTTAAATTTCCTAGAAGAAACACATGTGTTTCTCACAGCCTATAATGCGTCAAGACTGAGTCATAGAGAAATAGAAAATTTGAACAGTCCTAATAAAAAGACTGTAGCGGCCGTCAGAAACAAAAGCAAACAGCACAAAGATGAGAAATTTCAACGGAGGACAATAAACAGGATTATGCTAACCGTTGGCGGGATGATGGATCTGCACAGGACATGGAAATAGGAGGATCTGGGCACTCGTGACAACAGTTAAGATGGTGGCATTTCAGAAATAGGCAAAGGGCAGGTCAGGGAGCAGTCCCTAGCTACTTTGGAGCAGAAGTTAGACAAAACACTGCAACTAGATTCTCTTTCCACCTCTCTCGTCCGACCCCGGCTTCCCCCTGGATTCACACGGGAGTGTCCATCAAGCAACAATGTTGGGTTGGTCTACCTTCAAAGACAATCACTTGAACTGGGTAGAGGGGAGATGCATTGGTAATTTCCCCAGGCTCCCTAGATGTCTCTAAGTACAGCCGGGTTAAGAACTCGGGGCCACTGAGGCTGACCGTGGACCAGCTGGTGGACCACAAGCCTCCTGGCTTCCTCACCTCTGGAGTTTCCCCCGGCTCAGGTCATTCACTGATGGTGTGGGTAACTGTAGTGCCCTCCGAACTCATCTCTCCCTTGGGCCGCCCTTCAGCTGCCTCCGGAGGAAGTCTGCTACAAAATTCACTGGGATAATTTAGTGACTACCAGTAAATTCCTCCTCCGGGTAGGTGATTCCTAAGGAGGCATAAGAGCCTCCGACACACATGAAGACTCGTGTGACCATAAATTCACACATTCCTGAATCCCCAAACCTTTGCAAATGCCCTGTACCCTGCATGGCACCTACTCTCTCTTCCCACACCACTCCCCAGTTTTATTCTTGTTTGAGAATATGTCTTTTTGCTTTCTTATGAATAATGGTTAAATGGTTCAACAACTTAAAAATTGTTTAATGAAGACTTATCAGGAAGAGAGATCCCTATGGTTATGTTAGCTACAGTTGGAAGCATCCCCCAGCTAGTTCTTCCTATGCTCTCGCGTCATGTCTTACTCTTAAAACTAATGGTAAGGGGGCTGGAGAGATGGCTCAGTGGGTAAGAGCATTGTCTGCTCTTCCAACGGTCCTGAGTTCAATTCCCAGCAACCAAATGGTGGCTTACAACCATCTGTAATGAGGTCTGGTGCCCTCTTCTGGCCTGCAGACATACACACAGAATATTGTATACATAATAAATAAATAAATAAATAAAAACTAATGGTAATAGAGATAGTTTGGACATTTCAAAATACACCACACTGTTTTCTTAAAGAACAGAAGAAGTAGATATTCAAATATCTTCAGGAAATCGAGTCTGAGGTTCTCAGAATAGAGAGATGATACAGACGTGACAGAACAGGACGATGGACGTGGTCACCAGCAAGACAGGGGTCCCGCCGTGGGTCAGCGTGGATGGAATAGAGTGACAATCCCATCTCAACAGCAGCACAGCTATGCGATTGTTTACAAGATGGTGGTTTATCTCGTAGTGACTGATCTAGTATTTCTCATGGGCGCCACTGTTGTTAAAGTCTGGGTTTGAAGTGTCCAAGACCCCTCGGATGTTGCTAAAAGGTCAGTCTCCGATGCAGCAGGTTTGGGGTATGAGGAGTTCGGAAGGATTGGACCATGAGTTAGTTTTGACTACTGCTTGGGGTGTGGTGGGGGCGGGGTTAGTGGAAAATGTAGGAGATGGGACCCCATTGGATGAAAGAGATTGTTGTTCTTTGGACAGCTGCATTTTGTCTGTGGCCTCTCCTCTTTCCTCCCCTCCCCTTTCCTGCTCCTCCAGCTCCTCCTCCTTCTCCCTCCTCTCTCTCTCCTTACTCCCTCTCAGTCACCATGAGTGGTCAACTTTGCTCTCCCACACAGTCCCAACCATGATATTCTGTCTCCCCATGGGCCCAAAGTTATGGAAGCTAAATGACCATGGATTGAAACCTCTATAATCATGAACCCAAATAAATTCCTCCATTTTCAAGCAGGTTTTGACGTTGTTGTCTATTTCAAGTACTTTGACTTGAGATGAACCCTTCTTATTGCCTAAACATATTGCCTATTTTATCACTGCCCTTTGGCCTGATTTTGCAAAGGTCCCACTGTACCAGGCAGTGACTTTGCCAGAGTCCCAAAGTCACCTGTGGTCTTAGCTTTCCCTTTAAAAGGTTGATCCTCCTGGATTCTAGCCTCAAGTAGAGCAGCAACCCCAGTGCGAGGTTTTCTGAGGTGGCCTCTCCGCCACTGCCTCGTGCTCCAGAAGCAGAAGGATGTTTCCCTTCTTTCCACATGGCAGACTTCCTTATGAACCCTTTACTTATCGTTGGGACCACTTACTTTGTCTGTAAAACACAGAATACGATTTCTTTGCATTTCTGCCGTATTAACCCTGATGATTCCCACATATGTGGATTCCGCTTGGAGAAAAGGCAGAGAGGACATCCACAAAAGAGAACTATTGTGAGGACGTATTAATATTGTTCAGCCATAGCCCTGTGTCTTATCTTTTTAAACACGTGGTGCTTCAGAACAGCGTTAGACAAGACCAGCTCTTAAGACTCAACAACAATAACAACCTGGCTCCAGGGCAGAAACTAGAAACTCTGGGAGGTCAAGGGGCAAGGGGAGGAGTTTGGGTTTTTTTTTTTTTTTTTTTTGGTTTTTCGAGATGGGGTTTCTCTGTGGCTTTGGAGTCAGTCCTGGAACTAGCTCTTGTAGCCAAGGCTGGCCTTGAACTCACAGAGATCCGCCTGCCTCTGCCTCCCGAGTGCTGGGATTAAAGGCGTATGCCACCACCGCCCGGCTGAGTTTGGTTTTTTTTTAACATTTTTTTTCTTTATTGTTAAAAGAAAAGTTTACGCCTCCTCCCCTTGTCCCAGGCCCTCCCACTCCCCCACTACCCCTCCTTCCTCCCCCTGCTTCCATAAGAGGGGGCAGGGTAGCCTGCCCTGTGGGAAGCCCAAGGCCCTCCCCCCTCCATCCCTGCCTATGGCTTTTGGGGAACCTAGTCTATATGGGGAGGAGCTTTTAAACCCAAAGGAAAGGAAACCAGCACACAATGGAGGCACAGGAACCAGCACAGCCTCACTAAATCCAGCTTGGCAGAGCCAGGAAGGGCAGCGCAGGCCGAGGGCACCGGGCACTCATCTTACACCCTGGTCTTCATTGGTGCAGATCGACAAACAACCCCTTGGTTACAATTTGTCTGCTGGTGTCTTTGTTCCTAGAAAGAGAATCCTAGTCATGTCAACGTGGCTATGGCAACCTACAGCAACTATTCTTCGTACTTAGAACCTGGTACCATGATGTGTGTGCTCATTTCTTTCACACAGGTTGAGAAGTCTCACTCAGTGAGGCTACCTTTGCTTTTGTTTGTTTGTTTTTGTGAGGGTTTTGTTTGTTCGGTTGGTTTTGGTTTTTTTGAGACAGGGTTTCTCTGTGTAACAGTCCTAACTGTGCTGAAACTCTTGTAGACCAGGCTGGCCTTGAACTCATAAAAATCCACCTGGCTCTGCCTCCCGAGTGCTGGGATTTAAAGCACACGCCGCCACCACCCAGATGAGGCTACCTTTGCATGATCAAGCCAGTTCAAAATCCCACCACAGGGGACTGAAGAAGGTGGCTCTGTGGTTGAGAGCCCACCGCAGGGGACTGAAGAAGGTGGCTCTGTGGTTGAGAGCCCACCGCAGGGGACTGAAGAAGGTGGCTCTGTGGTTGAGAGCCCACCGCAGGGGACTGAAGAAGGTGGCTCTGTGGTTGAGAGCCCACCGCAGGGGACTGAAGAAGGTGGCTCTGTGGCTGAGAGCCCACCGCAGGGGACTGAAGAAGGTGGCTCTGTGGTTGAGAGCCCTTGCTGTTCATGAAGAAGACCAAGGTTTGATTCCCAACACTTAAAGCTGCTGTAACCCCAGGTCCAGGGATCTGTCACCCTTTTCTAGACTCCACGGACACACACTGCACGTATGTGGTGCAATATATACACTCAGGCAAAATACTCATACTCATAAAATAAAGATTAAAAAAAATAATTTCAGCATGGATGAGGGAGTGGCTACTGAGGCCCCGCCCCTAACTAAGAAGCTACTGGCAGTGAATGGCTGCTGAAGGCGGGGTGTCACTTATCTCTGGAGGGGGTACCCCAGTGGATAACCTCATACCCATGCATATATGGGCAGCATTAATGGCACTCAGTGGGTTAAAAGTAGTAATGATAATAAAAAAATTAAAATTTAAAGAGAGGACCTGAAGTTGGCAGGGTCCTGGGGGGACTGGACATAGAAGTGAGGGGTGTGTAAGATCAGCATACATGTATGAAATGTTCAAAGAATAAATAAAAATGATCTTTTAAAATGAATAAAATAATAATAAGTTAAGGTCAGTAAGACCTGGAGCTTCTGTGACTGAGACCCAGCTGGGGCCTGGGATACACTCACAGAGATGAAAACGGGCTTGAGGCATATACCTTTTGAGAAAACTTAACCTGGCCTAAGACTTTTCTTCTGTCTCCCTCACACTTATCTTAAGTCATAGATAAGTTTGAAAAAAATCTATATTGAAAATGACTACCTAGTGTGTCCTCATTCCTATGGAATTCATCCCAAACGCAGGACTGGTCCCAAGCAATGGAAAAATAGAATAGATTTGTGTCTTCCCTCTGTTGCCACAGGCATTCTAAAGCCCCCAGGGACATGGCGCTACCTACTCTCACACTTGTGGCAAAATTTATTTCCTTAGGAAGTACAATTCTTACCTAGTTTGTACAGAAAATGAACCAGATGATACAGGCTCCTTGCTCTAGTTACAGCTCAAACCCTGCTAGCTTTATAAACTTCAGGTCGAGATTAAAGACAGAAGGAAAAGAGCCACAGTAACAGCTGAAGTGATGACTGGTCCCCTCCTACAGCTTGATCTAATCCTCGCAGCATCCTCGTGAGGAAGTCATTACCGCTTCCACTTTATGGAGCAGGGGCACACTCATCGTGAACCATTGGAGCCGCGACAGGCTCACCCGCCCCGCTTCAGTAACACTGCCCAGCTGACGGAGAACAGCAGCTCCCTGGATCTCCTGCCAGAGCGCTGAAGACGGTTTTCTCCTCGAAAATATCAAGATCTAAGTAGGTTACTTATTTTACAAAATTAAATATATTTCGCTAGTCAGCTTGCCCCCATGTGTCATCATGTTTCAATACTGTTTCAAGTTTTCCAAAGTCTGACTACTTACTTAACGTTTAGCCAGGGTCTCAAAATAATTCATAATGTTAATTTTCCACCCTGGGGCAATTCATAGAAATGCATGCAGTTCTGAAAAAGCCCACACTGAGGACGACAGTGTTGACTCATCCTTGTCAGGAGAGCCACAGTGTTAGAAGGCAAACAGAAGCACCAAGAAGGCTGCCTTCTGGAAGCCTGTTTCATCATTTAGTAGATTTAACCATTGTGAGTAAACCAAGTGGCTTAGTAAAGCCTGGCCTTCCGGGTACGACATCACTTTAGAAGCTGCCTATGTGTCATACAAAGAGTTGGCGTATGGAAAACAAAAAGTTCTATTCCAAAGAAAGGACGAGAGGAAGACTATTGGATAAACAGAGTGACAGGACAGCAGAGGAGCGCGGAGAAACCGAAGGCTGATCTGGGAAACAAGAAGCACAAGGCTCTGTCTGCACTGCCCCTCTGCATGGGGAGGGGAGGCAGAGGCCTGATGGGCATGGCCGGGTGAAGAGAACAGCAGTGTTCCTCACAGGTGGGCCTTCAACTCTTGTAAGCCTCAAATCCAGGCAAGGGTTCTGGGCACTTCTGCGGCAAGAGAAGAATTTCATTTTGTCAGTCTCCACTGCTCCAAGAGCCCTGGCCAGGGACCATTTTGAGAGAGATGCCGCTGTCTGAACTGAGCTACCCCAGAGACCTAAGAACCAGACATAAGCACACAGCAGAGCCTGCTAAGAGACAGTGTTGGGGAGTGATGGAGAATGGACGGACCACACACAGAAGCGGAAAAGGGCAGTGAGCAGAATTCACAGGCGGTGGAGTGTCCAGGGGAGGTAGCTCAGTGCTCAGGGGTAGATGACCTCACTACCTGAGAGAAAGCCCACCGTTTGGTAGCCCTGGAGTCAATAGGTCCAGCCTCTGGAGCCACACACTCTCCATTCAGGGCTGTAGGATCCAGAAGAGTGCATGTCAATATTTTGAGCCTACTGAAATACTAGAACAGAAAACAATAAATAAAGAAACTCTTTTCCCTGTGTCTGATATGACCTGGCAGTCTGCATTGAACCCATGCTCCAAGGAACGTCTGCTGAAAATATCGGTGGATGCTTCATGCAAACAACCCTTGCTTAGCAGAGACCCTGGGGACCCCCCCACACACCCAGGGACTTCCTCTGATCACATCCAACAGTTTTCTTCTTTTCCCTTTCCTGTTACATTCTCTGCTTTTGGTCTATCTCTTGGCTGATGCGATACACCCTCCCACAAGGACAGGCCTGCCCACGGCTCATCTCCCTGGACTTTCACAGATGCTACCTGCTTGCATTCCCTGCAGAAGTGCTTGCAACCAGCTTCCCTGGGGCTTAAGCTTTCTTCAACGCATTGCTAGAGGATTCAGTTCTTTCAAACAGATAGCTGTTTTTGCAATGAAAACCATCAGATTAATTCAAAATTTAAAAAAAAATAAAAAGGATGTCATTAAGAGTTAAAAATATGGAGCCAGGAGGATGGCGACTTCTCCTCACTTATTATCTTTTAGCTTTCTAAACTGAGTCTTGAGCAGGAACTTCTGAAGTTGGCAGTGGTTTGGTTTTCATTACAATCTATCCTGACAATTTATTTCAGACCAGGTCGATATTGGCTGTGCCTATACTACAGATGAGAATGTTCCCTAAGGACTAAAGCATGGTGAAAACCCAGGGTAGTTACTACTGTGATATGGGAGTCCCCTCTGTATGCTGTGAACACCATTGGTTAATAAAGAAACTGCCTTGGCCTGTTGATAGGGCAGAACTTAGGTAGGCGGGGAAAGCTAAACTGAGTGCTGGGAGGAAGGAGGCAGAGTCAGGAGAAGCCATGGAGCAGCCACCAGAGACAGACATGATGAAACTTTGCAGGTAAGCCGCTGCCATGTGGTGATACACAGACTAATGGAGATGGGTTAAATTAAGATGTAAGAGTTAGCCAATAAGAAGCTAGAGCTAATTGGCCAAGCATTGATTTAAATAATATAGTTTCTGTGTGATTATTTTGGGGATGAGCTGCTGGGCAGCCGGGAAACAAACAGTGGCTCCTTACAACACTACTGGGAAATGGTGACCCGTCAGGAAGCAGGCCTAATGGAAGGCTGTTAAGATGGTTGGGGACGGACCTTCCCACCCTACTTCCCTCTCTCTCCTGGTCACTGAAATGAACAGTCTGCTCTGCCATGCCCTCCCACCATGGTACTGCCTCCAAAGAGGCCCACAGCCATGGGGCCACTCCATTTTGCCTGGAATTTCCAGAACAGTGAAGTAAAAGAGAGGCCCTGTTTTTAACAAGTGGATTGATTCTGTCATTTCATAGTATCATTGGAAAGCTAATACAATCACATTGATTGTAACTTTCCAATATCCTGAACAGGCTCATAAGCTTGCGTCTGAAAGTACAATGGCAATCTTTTGCAATCTGCCCAAAATTAAAGCATTTTGCCCAAATTGGTGCGATATTCAAGAAACTTGAAGATACACTCACCTGACTCACAGTTTTCCGTCACGAGTGCCGTGTAGAGACGGTGGCTGAAGGAGATCGTCACGTCTTCTCCTTCCATGTGAACAACCAAGAGGCCCTTGGTTGCCCTCGTGGGGACCCCTTGATCCGTGGCTTTTAACTGCACCCAAATAGGAAAAGATTCCGAAGATGGACCCTGCTGAAGTTTGATTTCACCTGTGTATTCATTGATAGAAAACACTGACTGGGTGTCCGCAAAACTGAAAGTGACGGTTCCGTTGGGCCCTGCATCTGGGTCACTGGCTCTCAGATGGGCAATGGTCTGGTTTAGGGACAGCCTGGGGGACAGGAAAACATCAGCTGGGTTCTCTTCCCAGACAGGATCGTTGTCGTTAGCATCTGTGACAGATATGAGTATAGTCAGCACGCTGCTCTTCGCGCCTTGGGGACTGCAGTCTCGGGCCACAGCTTGGAACGTGTGCTGCGGTCTGGCTTCTCGATCAAGCGTGCGGCAAGTTCTCAGTGCCCCTGTTACCCGGTCAACAGAGAACGTACCAGAAGATTCCTCCAACAGAAAATATTCCACTTGCCCATTGAGGCCTTCATCTCTGTCCACTGCAGACAACACCAGGACCACAGTGCCCACGTCAGCATCTTCTCTCACAGAGGACTGGTAATGAAGCATGGGAAAGGAAGGGCTGTGGTCATTGTCGTCCAGAACCCTAACATGCAGCTGCATCACAGAGCTTCGGGGTGGACTCCCCAAGTCTGAGCACAAGATGATGAGGGTAAAGTTGTTGATCTGCTCCCGGTCCAAAGCTCGAGTTGTTGAGAGTTCTCCCGAGGTTGCATGAAGTGCAAAGTAGTCACCAATGTTTCCACCTGTTACAGAAAACAGTTGAAATCTATTTGAAATGGGAAAGCAATAGCTCCTTGATAGTTGATATACTTATTGGTTTTTATCATTGAAAATATTTGTTTCCTGATTATTGTATCATAGAACTTTCCTAAGTACTGAGAACAATTGAGCATGACTAACACCGTAACTTCTCAATATGTATCTTAGGACATGTGCAACAATCTGATATTTTGTACACACATTTTATACACACATTTTGTATTCATATATAATTTTTACCATAACATTAACATGGGTGTTTTGTTGACAATAAGACAATATTCAGTCACAAGAAATATTGTTTGGGTTTCTTTTCTTTTTCTTTTTTTTTTTTTTTTTGCTCTCCATCAAAAGTTGGTATGTGGATGTGGGCCTTGGAGAGATGGCTCTGGGGTTAAAAGCATTTGCGCATCTTCCAGAGGACACAGTACAATTTCAGTGCTTATGAGACAGCTCACGAACTTCTGTAATTCCAGTTCCATGGGACCCAACACCCTCTTCTGGTTCCCATAAACAGTAAAACACATACATATGCATGCAATAGATGAATCTTTTCAAAAACATCCAAAGAAAATAACAGGTGGATTGTAAGAGTTTTCCAAAATGTAACTAGCTATCTAAGTGTATTTCCTCTGTGCTAAGGGTGTTTCCCCTGTGCTAAGGGTGTTTCCCCGTGCTAAAGGTGCTTCCCCTGTGCTAAGGGTGTTTCCC
>JAQHUG010000085.1:4005835-4016315 GCA_028555095.1 Dicrostonyx torquatus
ACACCGACTCCAGCATCCACTCCCTGGGAGTATGCAGGTACGCTAAGTCCAGCAGCGGCTCTTGTATCTCTTGTGTTTTCCAAGAAGAGAACCAAATCTGCTTCAGGCAAGGACAAGGTTGTCTCTGGGTTTCACTTGTTTGTGTCAAACAAGGCAGATGCGTCTTAAGAGATGGCTTGAAAGTAAGTCTATGTCAACAAAGTCACCGTAGAGTGACTACATGCTTGGTGAGATCTGTGGTATGATATAGGTAGACATGTGTAGCATGAAATCTAATTGGTACTAATAATAAACACCCAGAGTCAGACACTAGGGGTGAAAGCTGAGAAATCAGAGAAGCAGTGCAGTCAGCCCCTAGAGAGACTTTTACCTCGACCGAATCCTCAGACCAAAAGGCAATGCTGTCCTCAGACCGCATCCTCTGACTGACTCTTCAGACTGCATTTCCAGACTGCTGCCTCACTGCAAGGAGCTTCTGTCTCCTCTGCTTTATTTTCCTCTCTCTGCTCAGCCATATCACTTCTGTCTCCACCTCCCTAGTGCTGGGATTAAAGGTGTGGTTTCCCAAGTGCTGAGATCCCCTTTGTGTGAGCTCTGTTTCTCCTTTAGACTGGATCAATTTTGCGTAGTCCAGGGTGGCCTTGAACTAACAGAGATCCATCTACCTCTGTCTCCTGAGTCTTGAGATTAAAGGTGTGTACCACCACTCCCTTGTAGGAGGGTCCATCTTTATTTCTGTGCTTTGATGGTTAAATAAAGAAGCTGCCTGGGCCATTTGATAGGGCAGGACTTAGATAGGCAGGGAAAAGAAAAGAGGACGCTGGGAAGAAGACTGGGTCAGGGCCAGTCACCATGAGGCTCCCATTGCAGGTGGATGCAGGTTAGACCTTTCCGGTAAGTCACCCACCTCGTGGTGACATGCAGACTTTTATAATGGGTTAGTTTAGATGTGAGAGCTAGCCAAGAAAAGGCTGGTGATAACGGGCCAGGCAGAGTTTAAATGAATATAATTGTCATGTGGTTATTTCGGGCATAGCAAGCAACCAGCAGCTGAGCGGGCCGGCGGCTGGGGACTTGGAGCTGAGTGCCGAGAACACAACCCATACCTCTCCTCCTATTTACAACACTCCCTGGCCTCTAGTGGCTTAGCCCTGCTCTCTGATCTTCAGGCAAGCTTTATTTGTTAAAACACAAACAAAATCTCACCACAGACATGATTTATTCTCATCCTATGAATAGTCTCCATAGTTACCCATGTGTTCCAACACATCAGGCACTTCTTCTTTCCTTTCAATAAAAGTAGACTTGGACTTTAGACTCTCAGCAAGTCATGCATTTAAGATGGATTGTTTCGATTTAGGGCATAGCAAGCCGCTAGTAATCTCCACAAAACTTCAATATTCTCTTTGTGCCCTTGAGTATGGAGTGATTGTTACAGGCAGCCAATGGATTTTGTTTGCAATTTGGTTTCATAGTGTGAGTTGTCTAGGGAGTGCTGAGTGAGCAAAGAGAGTGTCATCTCCAGAGGAGTGAGACAGGGGGTCAGGGACAGAGGGGGTTCTACGGATATTGACTTTTACCTGGGGAGATGGAGTACGTGAGTTCCGCACTGAGCCCTTCATCGAGGTCCTTTGCAAAGACGGTGGTCACCAGCGTATTGACTGGCTGACCTTCCAAAGCCTGCCGTGGAGACAAACAGCTTACTGGTGAGTCAGTGGAGTCTTCAGGGGTGCAATAGTAGATCATTAAATGAAAGAGGCAGTATTTTAAAAAAAATACGGTATATCAAGCACCCACTAACAGTTCTAAAATGCGTGCCACCCAAATATTTCCCATCAGAAAGATACGTAGATAGAAGTCTAAGGAAAGAGTCCACTATCCTGCATGCCACTCAAACGTCTACCATCAGAAAGTGCATGGGTGGAGGTCTATAGGAAAGAATCCACCCTATCTATTTCAATTGTAAAGAAGTTACTGGAGCATTTGAGTGGAAGATGCAAATAAATTAATTACGATGAAGTCAAATTAAATATCTTTCTATTTTTGAGATTCTTAAAGAATTTAGTGTTCTTTCAACAGTCTCTTGAGTTACTGTTCAGGCTGCTTGCTACAATTCAAAATATACCTAGCACAAAGATCTGCCTTTATTTCAGAAAACATATCTCACTGTGAGTAGGAACTGTCCTGGGGCGATAATACATGCCGATCATGGGTGCTGATCACCCCAGTGAAACACAACATAAATACAATTTTTATTGTACTTATGATACAATAAAAATCACTCCAATAATATTCCTTTTGCCAGAATTTTTCCTCAACTCTTGCTTTGGAAGATCGGTTTAAATTTCCTAACTTTCTCAACACTCTCTTGAGTTGTTCAGGACACATTTTGATCAGGGTTTAAACACTCAAGTGTTTGGAGAGCAGTAGTTGCCAAGTGTGTATACATATGATCCATATTAAATGTATATTCTCTTATGAAGAGTGTTAAAGAGTGTGCTAATGTGTTACAGAAATAATAAACATACAAAACATGGAAATGAGAAGACAGGTTGTATGTATACATGATTACAAGTTTGGCGTGTGCGTACCAAACCCAACTTTTACGGTCTCCGGATGGATACTCACTCATGTCGGAGCTACACACTGATCCTAATGACTGCCTCGGTGACTGCGGGCACATCAGCCGCACATACGGAGCTCTGCTCAGAGATGCCGGCAAAGCAGAGGAACCCCACCCACGAGTGAGCGTGACTGGCACGGGGGTGGCATCGTGCCTATATACAATGGACAGAACTACGTTTATGTTAACCAAAATGGAGGTGGAATTCTGGTGCACACAGCCAGTTTCTTTATGTTTGCAGCCATCCTTTTAGCACATACATGAGTCTATGTTAGAATACATGCAATGCCCTACCACAACTGACGATAAATTCCCACCTTTCACCACTAGATGGTGCTCAAAACAATACCAGGAGTGACGATAAATTCCCACCTTTCGCCACTAGATGGTGCTCAAAACAAACGGCTGTAAAATAGCTCACTGTAAAGCTGCTTCACAGACCTTGATGTGAAATTCCTTTCCGGGAAGGCACTGTGGAAAGAATGGCCTGTTGTCGTTGATGTCTGTGATGGTGACATAGACCACCATGGTAGCATTCCGTGGTGGGGACCCGTGGTCCGTCACCAGGACGGTCATGTGATGATGCCCCTGGTGCTCACGATCCAACGCCAGCCAGTTGATCAGCTCACCTGGGGACACAGCAGAACAAGACAGGCATTGTGCACTGGAATCCTGGCACGGTAGTGAGAAACCACCTCCAAAATAATCAGCTGAGAGGGAAACTAAATTAAAAGCTTCGACCCTCGAGACCACTCACAGACAAAGTACTTCTGCTCCGTGTGACTGAGAGAACGTGCTGCCCGCTCTGCTGATGAGCACCTATAATCTCAGCAGTCAGAGAAGCAGAGGCAGCCGGGTCACGAGTTCAAGGCCAATCTATGCTAAATAATGAGACTGTCCATCAAAACAGTCGCCGGAAAATACCACTTGAAAAATTCTTTATCATTCTTTCTTTCTTTATTTGTTTATTTATTTTTTGGTTTTTCGAGACAGGGTTTCTCTGTGGCTTTGGAGCCTGTCCTGGAACTAGCTCTTGTAGACCAGGCTGGTCTCGAACTCACAGAGATCCGCCTGCCTCTGCCTCCCGAGTGCTGGGATTAAAGGCGTGCGCCACCACTGCCTGGCACATTCTTCATATTTCAAATGACCCACCATGAACCATTTGTAACCCCGCCCCACAAATTCATAAGAACAAATGTTTTGGAGGATTTATAATGTCTGTTTATTGGCCCTTATGCTGCTACAGAGGAGAAGGAAACCATGTAGGCTACGCAGGCAGAGTTCTGAATTTGGTTCCCGGATGCCCGCCTGCCGGGCTCTCCCAGGTGACTTCCTTAGGACTGCTTCTCGGAGACAAGCACCACTGAATGTTTCACAGTGTTCTGGAAACTTATTGGTCACTGTCATCATGACTTTGCAATTACGTGAAAGGCATATTTCCCTGAGCAGTGACCTATCATTTATACATGCCATTTTTTCTTATACTTGTTTATTGATTTTATTCAATTATACATTTTTCTCTGCTCCCCTACCTCCCCCTCCCCTTCTGCCTTTTCCCATGATCCCCATGCTCCCAATTTACTCAGGAGATCTTGCCTTTTTCTACTTCCCATGCAGATAAGAACAAGTCATTTTTTTAAACTCACAAAATGTGTGTATATTAAAAATACAGTGAAAATTACCCAAATAACTATCAAGGCTTTTCACAACTTATTTTGCAATTCTTGCTCAGAAATGTGCTGCCTTTGGTAAATTTCCTCATGTTAAGGTCTTGAAGACTCGGGATAAAGTTCTAAGTGCCTGTCCTCATTGCCACAGGCCTGGGGAGGCCACACACTCCTTAAGAACATGCTGCATCTCTTTCTGTCCAGCCTAGCCCTGGCTTCCGTGCCATTTTTTAATAAATCTATGTGGGAGAAGCAAACCTGAAGCAGCCGCCACCAAACGTTCTTACTGCTTAGCTTTCTTCACTCTTAATGCAAATAAAACGATGATGTATAAAAACACTCAGATGAAGAAGTCTGCATCTGTGTGAGTTGACTGTCACATTTTTAAACCATGTTTAAATCGTGTTTACTGTAACCGGGATTGTAATAAGCCATACACACAACAGAATTTTTAAACTTCCAATCTGTAACTCTGAAAGCCCCAGCTCTGGATTAGCAAGTGGGGTTTTATCTCATGAAAACTGCCCGAACAGGCGGCTTCCCCTCGTCTCTGGCCACCTCTCACTTAGGTTATCAGTGTGTTTCCAGGTTCCCCGTATGTGACTAAGACACACTGTGTTCTGGGGACTGAAGTATGAATTTCCAAATATAGTCACATCTTATATTCAGTCTTTAATGTAAGGTAGCAGAGAATAGCCACATCACATTTGGTTAATCCTCTTTCTCTCTTGTTCCTTACCAAAACGAGCCTAGGGATATAAATGTTTCTAATTTTTAAAATGGTTTTGAAATTGTAATAAATTCCTGTCCAGTTTGACCTTGATGGCCTTTATTTTTCACACACAAAATAATCTTGACCTTTTTGCTATGCTCAAGAGGAATGGTAGACGACAAACCATTTCCCCCTCTCCATAAGCAGAGAACACCAGGGTTCTCCACCCATGAGGTGACTGGCATTGTAGGGAGGCAGGGAGCCACAAACAGGTGGGTTGCAGGAATGACTGTGGAGAGTATGCACCAGACAGGGGTGAGGCCTCCCGAGAGAGCCGCCCCAAACAAACCTTCACACGGGACGTAGGCAGTACAGCTCTGACCACGTCTCTGGGGCCGTAGAGAACCACAAACAATCGCAGACTGCTTAGCGGTCAGGATGCGTTCCGAGAGCCTGCCAGAAACCAGCTTCATCACCGGGCAAACATTATGGAATAGACTGGCGCAGACCTGGCTGGGAGGCTTTGGCGGCACACCCCTGCCACACACTGCCACGCTTGGGCTGCGAACGTGAACAGCCGGCCACTGGACCGAACACTGAAGGCAGCTGTAACAGAGAGGATGTACCATGCTTCTAAACTAACTACAGACAGTAAGAGCACGGGGTGCACGGTAATTTTTCAACCCCATTGTAATTTCGTGGGGCCACTGTCTTCACTGCAACCCATCTTTAACTGAAGCAGTCTAGCCTGGGCTGGCAAGGGCAGTGTGTAATGTGGAAATAAAAGGAGACAGAAGCAGGAGAGGCGAGATTCTTCTCAATCCTATCTTCATTTTGAAATCACAGCACTATACTAAAAGACTGTGTTTCCCAAAACCCAATTTTAAAAATTTCTTTGTGCTGAAACCATGTCTGAAGATGTGAGATTTTTTTCGTTTTTTTTTTTATTCTGATTTTTTAGAGATATGGATGAAGGCTGTGAATCGTACCTGTGTTAGGATTCATCTTGAAGAATTTTCCATCCGTCAAAAGGAAATACGACAGCTGCCCATTCTTCCCGGAGTCAGCATCGATGGCTGTCATTTTGCCTATCACCCCTAGGGGCATAGGGCTCTCCTCAACTTTCAGAAACACCCTGCCCTGCGGGAAGGCTGGGGAATGGTCGTTTTCATCCAAGACTTGAACAATTACCAAAGTGCTGGCATTCTGCAGCCATCTCTTCTCCGGGATCCGCGCCAAAACTTTAAACCTATACGTCTGTGTAGACTCATAGTCTAGCTGCCGCTGCAGGGAAATCCACCCTGTGTGAGGGTGGATTGCAAACACTGTAGAGTCCACGCTGACATCCAGGGAGTATGTCGTCTGGGCGGCGGGGCGCTGTGGCTGCAGCGGGTAGGCCTGTACCTGCAAGATTTGAGTCGTCAGCGGGAGAGACTCGCTGACTTCCACTTGATAGACCAAATTTTCAAAAGCCACGGCTGGGCTCTGTTCTTGGCGTTCGATGACTACCGTGAGCACCAACCGGGATGCCTGGAGAGGAGTGCCTTGGTCCTCAGCCACCAGGGTCAGCCTGAGGGCCCCGGGGCCCTCCAGACTCTCCCTGAGGTACAGTACCCCGCGACCTCGGTCCATGCTGAACATGCTTGGTTGAGGGTTCGCGATGCTGTACCGAACCAGTCCGTTCAGCCCGCTGTCTCTGTCCTCCGCGCGTGCAAGGTACAAGGCTGTGCCTGGTGCAGTGGTGTGGGCGATCCTAATCTCATCCGAGGCCGTGGGAAACTCAGGGCGGTTGTCGTTGACATCCATCACGGTTATGTTCACTTCCGTGCTGCTGCAGGCTGGGGAGCTGCCGAGCTGCGCCTGGATGGTGAGGACAACCATGGGCTGGGCTTCGTGGTCCAGAGGCTTCAGGGTGCGGATACTGCCCAGCCACCTGTGAACCGAGAAGGTTCCAGCCGGATCGCCAGAGGAAATTCGGTAAGAGATTGGTTCCGAGGAATCTGAAAACAAAGAGGGTAAACAGCGAAGAAGCAATTGCCACCGTGAGAAGGACGGACGTGGTGACGCCTCTACCATCCACAGGGGCTTAAGGCTTTCTTGGGGATCAAAGAGAGCTGCCAGTGGACAATAAAGAAGCCATTGCTGTCTTTGTCTTTCTTGCGTTAGATAAAAAAAGAATCACATTAAGAAATAATGTCAACATCTTTTTCAAGAAGCCAAGCTAGGGCGGGAGAGATGGCTCAGTGGTTAAGAGCATTGCCTGCTCTTCCAAAGGTCCTGAGTTCAATTCCCGGCAACCACATGGTGGCTCACAGCCATCTGTAATGAGGTCTGGTGCCCTCTTCTGGCCTGCAGGTATATACACAGACAGAATATTGTATACATAATAAATACATAATAAATAAATAAATAAGCCAAGCTAAATTTATGTTGGTATTTTTCTATAATATCCACCTCATGGATGGCAAAGAGAGGTGGAAAGAGAGACAGGAGAAAGGACAGGAAGGACCAACTCCCAGAGAAGGAGTCTCTTTCCAGACTTTGACCTGAAGGGGCGGCACTACGCACGCAGGGCAAGAAAGCCAGGCATGAATATTCGCTCAGCTGCTGTGTGGATTAGCACAGAATCTTAAATCAGTCAACCTGGGAGCAAAAAGGGAACGCTTAAACAAAACACATTTACGCTAAGACACCGTGTAACTTACTGGGTAGTAAGAGGGAGTTATAGGTAGTTTTGCTGGGAAGCTATATAAAGCAAGTATGTGGGCTGTAGTTATGACATAAATACAGCAAGATGTATTTTTAGTCAAATATTCGAGCACATACGCTTTGCACACCATAATTATTCTGCACTATATTAAGCATTCTTTTTTAAAGAATTAAAAAAATCCTTTATGGAAAATTGTGAGCTAGGCGGCAGCAGTGAGGGTACAATAGCAGGCCAAGGGCTGCAGCTGCCGTTCCTTTTGCATGGACTGAAGGAAATACTTAATTGACCCGACAAAATAGGAAATTTTACAGTAATGGACTTTGGGGCAGCGTTAAGAATTCAGCACTTACTCAAGGACTCTCTTGCCTTCACTGTCCCAACAAGAGTGTCCTCAGGCACGTCTTCATAAACGGAGAAAGTGTACTTAGGCCTCTCAAACTCCGCAGGAGCCAGCGTGGTTTGCAGAATGTGGACGGTGACGTCGGCGTTTGTGGCAGAGGTGAGTCCACCGCCGTCTCGAGCGCGGACCATCAGAAACAGTGTGGTGGCTTCCAAACGGCTGAGAGCTGATGTTAAGTAGATAACACCTGGGTGGATGAGTGAAGACATCATCAGGGGATGGGCAATGGGCAATGATTCCTGATGTGAGTGTCTGGTCCATGAGGTTGACTATGTCGTGTTTACTTTTCTGTGTTCACTTGACCGGGTCTTTGGTTTTCCCATTTCATCAGATAGGATTCTGGGTATGTGTCAAACAGCATTCGGAGATGAGAATTCATTCAAAACCGAAGGCAGAATATAACAGCTTTCTCTCTAGAATATAAGGGGCTCTTATCCAATTAGTTGAAGGGCTGGACAGAGCACAAGAGCTGACACCCCTCAAACAGGAGTTGCCAGCCCCCCTAACTGCATGAGTCAATTTCTTGTAATAAATCTTTTCCCATACTATTGACTGTTTCACTGGATAGCTTCAATTGACACGTCTATTTTACAACAAAGAACTCGAGCATGCTTGTAAAAATCATGTCCAAATTCTTCCAAGCAGTCATTTTCTAGAGTTTAAGCAGTAGGCATTTTGGGGGCATCTCATCTCATCAGAAGAATTTATGCTGCCCCCCTTTTAGTCTTACTATTATATCACCAACTCCAGATGATGGAATAACATCTCACGTGTTCTAGTGTGGAGCCAATGTGTCTCAGGTGACCACAACCTGCGTGGGTGTCAGAATCCCAAAAGAAGTTCAAAGTCATTCTCAGCTACTGTGATGATTCGTTTTGTCAAGTTTACACAACCTTGGGTCTCCAAGGAACAGAGCCTCCATGGGGGCTTAGCTAGATGGGGCTCAACTGTGGATGTGTCTTTGGGGAACTGTTTTGGCTGGTGCAGGAAAGATCTGTCTGAAAATGGGCAGCACCATTCCTAAGTTTGGGGCCCAGAAATGCTTCAGAGTAGAGAAAGTTGGCTGAGATGCATTGATTCTCTGTCTGTTATGGGATGTGATAGGACTAACCGACTTGAGTTCCTGCCCTGACTTCCCCATAATAGTGGACCTACTACAGCTGTGCAATAGAACCCGAACTGTAGGCCAAATATGTTCTCTCGAGTGTGGTGCTTTGGCTCAGGGTACTTCAGCCCAGAAAAGAAACTCGAAGAGCTACAGAGAGAGCAAGAGACCAGCCTGGGACACAGGGATACTGCCTCAAAATGAATGAATAGGTAAGTAAACAAATACCCGGTTTCTCAACAATTTTAATTCCCTGATCCTTAGTCTCTCGGAAAGTTAACGTACTAATACAGCACCTCTGCTCTCTTTTACCTCCAGGTTTATTGAGGTATAAGGGATACAGAAAATTATACCAGTTCAAGGTGTAGAATGTCTTCATCTTTATTTGCTAGTCTGCCCAAGTCCTCAAAACTCATTCCACAGATAGTTTTTTAAATAATAGAATATGAGTTGCGTCATTATTCTAGTCTGGCACTGTTTGGAAGATTGTAGAACCTTTGGGAAAAAGTGGACCTGGGGAGGACTGCCCTTAAGGTTATTAACCCTTTTTCAGCTAGCCCCCCCATGGAGATGTGAGCAAGTCTCCTTGAACGCCGGCTGCCGTGGTCCGAGCCATCCTGCCATCATTCCTTTCTCACTCTGACGGATGTGATCTCAAACCGTGAACAAAAGAATACTTCTTGCTTTAACAGAGACTACCAAAAGGTTACCAAAAGGTTAAGAAGATGCATTAGTCAGTATGAGCTGCTACAACATAAATAACACGTCTCAGGAAGCTAAACAATGGAAATTTCCTCCTCACAGATCTGGAGACTGGAAATCTAACCACCAAGGCAACACAGACCTCCCCCCGACCCCACCCCAAATCTGGTGTTTTCTTGACAAGTTTGTAGTTAGCTATGTTCTTATTACACCCTCACAGGGCAAAGAAACTGGGCTTTGGTCTTTCTTTTCTAAGGACATTCTGTTTTTCTATTGTGTAATGAAATACATAATCCAAGGTACTTTCCATCAGAGCCGAGAAGGAAGGACAGAAGGTGCATGAAGAAGCTGGTCACACTGTGGTGTTCAATCAGAAAGAAGAAAGCAATGGATGTTGTCCCAGCTCACTTTTTCCTTTCATACAGACCAGAATCCCAAATTGTGGAATTTTACAACTGTTTCTACCTCAATTAACCTCAACAAGGTCCCCCAGAGGTCCATCAACAAAATAACCCTCCATAGACACCCCCAGAGATCTATCAACAAGACAATCATCCATAG
>JAQHUG010000085.1:4026481-4040117 GCA_028555095.1 Dicrostonyx torquatus
AGAAGAAGAAGAAGAAGAAGAAGAAGAAGAAGAAGAAGAAGAAGAAGAAGAAGAAGAAGAAGAAGAAGAAGAAGAAGAAGAAGAAGAAGAAGAAGTTTTGTGCCCTTGAAGAGTCCTCTGCTCTGGAAACCGCAACAAACAATCCCGTTTGCTGCCTGTGGGTGTCCCACTAGGAGGGAGTGGGTGGGTGGAACGGGCAGGAGCTGTGAGAATCATGAGGAAATGTTCATCTTCATGTCATAGCTGGTGGAGAAGAGAAAAAGAATGTCACTGCCAACGACAAGCCATCAGTGTGTCCACCTTGAAACCGGAAAGCTCCAGATGGCTGAGGTGGAAAATTCCACGTCCGTAAGGCAGTTCTCCATAATGAGTGCTCTGGTTATTCCAGTATCTCAGCTTTGAGCGCAGCACGAGCTGCTTTTATTCACTTGTTATTTCTATGAGCTACGCATGTCATAGAATTTAATCACAGTACTGACGAGGTGCTTCCAATTTACCTCAGCGGAGGATATCGGAACTCCCGCACGCACTGTAAAGGACGCTACCTATATATGTACAGAAATAAAACGGATATTAGTGTCATCTGTTACATTAACTCCTGGTTTTTATATGGATTTTCATGGCTTTCTAGTCCTATCCCCAGCCATCCTGTACCCTGTCACCTCTGCTGACCAGACTAAATGAGGAGTCCATTCTAAACCAACAAAGCTGACATCAGGAGCAACAGCTTCCTTCATCCTCAGTCAGCTGACTGTGACCCCGTGGGAGAGATAGATCACCATCCCTCCAATCACAGGCGTAGGACCTCGAAGCTGTCAGAGCGAGGCTTCTGGAGGCAGACTCCCCACCACCTTCACTGCACATGCTCAGAATGTCTGCAGAGGCAGAGCTTTTCGGCCATGGTCTTGTCATGTCTCGTGACGTTACCTGTCACACACATGAAATGAGACAACCACAGGACATCCAAACTACAGAAAGGAAATTTATGGGGAACTTCTGTTTCCACAATGACCCTTGGACTCCTTTCCCTAAAGCAAGTGCTTTGGAAAACGTAAACAAACATTCTCTGAAATAGTAAGTCGATAATAAAAAAGGCTAAAA
Organism: Dicrostonyx torquatus; assembly: GCA_028555095.1. NCBI lineage: Eukaryota > Metazoa > Chordata > Mammalia > Rodentia > Cricetidae > Dicrostonyx > Dicrostonyx torquatus. Next base: position 4,027,583 of record JAQHUG010000085.1, read on the forward strand.
GTTGAGTCATGTCAGGAGACAGTAAGCAACACACAGAACTGAGCCTTGGCACGGATAACCTGCCAAACCCTAGCGATCTTGAGTGAGCCTTCCCCGTTAGTGACCTCGTGGTGTTCCGTGGGCAGAAAGCCAGACCACAGTCTCTAGAACAGGCCAGGGATGGAGAGTCTGTCCAGAATTTGTCTGAGAAAATTGTCCCACCAAGTTTCAGTTGAAAGATGAACTAGAAATAAATCGTTTCATCTCCAGTGGACTGCACAGGAAATTGTCTGATTTGAAACTCCGAGCGAGAGTCGTAAGCATTTATTTTGAGAATTCCTGAATATGAAACAGCTCTTGTCTTAATTCGCAGTCTGGATTAACAAAACAGATAACATGGGAAATTGGAAGCAAAAAGAAAGTTTAAATAATATGGACATAGCACTGGGGGTGACCTCAGTGATGCCTGGGGTTCTATGGAGTGTGTGTGTGTGTATAAGTGTGTGTGTGTGTGTGTGCATCTGTGCATGCACGTGTGTGCGTGCATGTGTGTGTAAGTGTATGTGCATGTGTGTGTGAGAGAGACAGAGAGAGAATATGAGTGAGAACAGATATGTCCTTAAGACATTTAAACAAAAGAAGACTTCCAGAGGATCCATCCTCATATTTAGGGTTCAAAGAATTCTCTCGATAAAGATCCAAGCTCGTAGTATAAAAAGAAAAAGAGCAAGGAAACACATCAGTGTGAATGGATCTGAGAAGCAGTGATTGAGTTAAACAGGAAAGGACTTAACGAGAGGGACAAATGCTCTAGTTAAGACAAAAGTTTCAAAATGAATTCAGCCATGCATTCCTTATAAGAATTTAGAGGAGGGCTGGGGAGAGGGTCCAGTCGGGGCAGTTCAGATTCCCTGCACACACCTACAGTCCCAGTGCTGGGATCCACAGGCGCTAGAGCTTAGCCAGTCGAGGCAAACCATCAACCTTCAGTGTCAGTGAGAGACCCTGGCTCAAAATATAAGATGGGGAGTTAGAGAAGACACCTGATGGGAGCTTCTGAATTCCACAAACATGTGGTTCATACGTTTATACACACCAATACACACATGCACACAAACGTGACTTCTACACTTGTACACACATGCTCACAAGCACACTCAAAAGAAACAATACTTCTAAAATACTCTCCAGTTGGTTACTTCTGCTCTGTCTTACTGCTTTTATCTTATGGGCAATCTTCATTGTACCTGGGTTATTATAATATCTAGGTGTTTTGCTCCCATAATCCACCAAACACACTACTGCCAGAGTCGTCCATACCCATCAGCTTTATCACATCACATGACTGACCCAAACCTTCACTTCGTCCCTTAATTCTAGAAGTAACCAGGCTCATGCCACTCTGTCACTGCATTCCTTCATAAGTCACCTGCTCAGAGGAGTGTCCAGCATTCCCTTGCCCACACTGTGCTTGTCAGCAGAGATCACCTCCCACTGCCATTAATTGGGTAGAACATAAGGAGACAAAACTTAACTCATGAGACATAAGCCTAGCTTGGCTTTTCCCCCTCCCATTTAAATTTATTTGGGACAGTTGATGGCTCTCCTTCTGTCCCAAAGTGAAAATTCAGGAACCTCCTATGACTTCAATAGTCATCATCAATCAGTTATTAATAAAATCCCATCTGATATTTAAGGTTACTCTTGTAACTTAAGAAAGCATAAAAGACATCGGAACTCTGGCCTTCCCGTGAAGTTTAGGGAGGAAGCGCGTCCCACATCAGGTCTTGACTCCTCTTTCCCTTTGATTAGCTCATGCCCTCCCGCTCACCTCATCCGCAGGACTTTCTGAACCATCCATGATTGAAGCAAGGGAAGAGGAGGAGGAGGGTGGATAGGAAGCTCTTTCCTGGCAGACGCTGTCATAATAACATAAAGACTCACGTTCTTTCCCAGGGACTGTGTACTCTGATTTCCATTACTATGGCAAATACCCAAGAGAATCAGCTGAAAAGGGTTTGGTTTGGATCGTAGTTTTGGTTCAATGCAGATCACATGTAAGGTAGTTCAAGTCATGATTACATCTCCTAAGTTGTGTTTGGTCTCCTTGTGAGCTTCCTGTGCTTGTGAAAGCAAGAGATGATCTATCTGAAAAGGGAGAGCATGGGCAGCGGAATGTTGGAAAGTTCTATCTGCTTTTGGTCCCTTGGCACAGTTGTTTTGGGACCTATGAAGAGACAACCTACTACCATGACAACACATGACAGAGGAAGCAGAGACAGAGAAGGGGACAGAGTCCCAAGATTCCCTTTGAAGGCACCTACCAAGATCCCTACCTCTCCCCTTTAGTTTAGTTTCCTAGAAGATCTAACATCTCCCACTAAGTAGCACGCTGGCTGTGGACCAAGCTATGATCCAACAGGGCCTGGGAAGGACTTTCAAGCTAAGCACTGTAGAAGGTGTACCCTTGGCTACCTTGCAGCTGCTTTGTAATTTCTGATCTGAAGCCGCCTCCATGGCATCTTCGCTCTGAATGTTTATTACTGTTTCTCCTCTTCTGAAGAACCAGGGGTATGCCCTGTGTGAAAAGACAGAGCTGAGAAACAACACCACGGTGCTCTCTCAGAATCTACTGGATCTACGAGAAGCAGAGAGCTCCGTTCATTCCCACAAGCTTCTGGAATGTGCTTTGTCTCCAGGTCAGAAATGACCCCTTTATTCTGCTGCCAGCCATCTTCTTTCTTCAGCCGTCTCAGATGACTTCCAGACACGAGCCTTCTGTGAACCTCACTACTAACTCAATGAATGTGTGCTACGTTCTCTGGATAGGCAGTGAGGTGCGTACCTCACGCTAGAGCAAACCGTAACTCAGCAGCAGCTCCTTCAGAGCTGTCCATCTTTTCCCTCCAGTCTGCCAACCTTCCAACCCTTTAGCAAGTCGGGTCTCTGTAACATGAGGGGCGACAGAATACAGACAATTCTCCCGCACCAGGTCTCCTTTATATAACCCACATAAAGTTTACAAACCCTGTGGAAAACAGGATTTGTTGTTTATTTTACAGCTCTAACTTATGTTTTGGTTCTTGTTATACATATCTACCTAAGAGCGCCCACCGCCAGATCGGATTCTCTGAAATCACTGAGTTTTCTATAACTTGCTGTCCTATATAGTGCCACAGCCCATGTGCCCTCTGACCTTGCGTGGTTATTCTAGATTTTGCAGAGTTCTGACTATGGCTATTAAGTTCAGCACATGAAGATTTTCCTGAGTTACCCTTTCTTGTGGAAAACACATACAGTCTCCTTGATGGGGCAGACTGGTTGGTAAAGCAACACTGCGGAGGGCAGGTGTTTAGAACGTCTAAGGCCCTGGGTCCAACCCTAATAGCTGCCCTTCCCACCAAGAAAATAAAAAAGAAAGAAGAGACTAAAAAGCAAAGCACTGATCCTTTGACCCACAGAAGGTTTCTGTTGTTGTTGCTGTTGTCTTTAATGTGCTGACCCAGAGTCGAGCTGACTGAAGAGTCCGGGGAAAGCAGCAAGAAGGGAACAACCACCAGGCACGCACACCTGGGCCTAGGACATCTTGTCGAATGAACACTCGTCATTGAAGGAGGAGAGAATCGATGAAGCTGTGACTCTGTACACCGAACACAACAAATGTCCACCTTCTTTTAAAGCTTGAACCCTAGGAAAGACCTAGAAATCTAGGAAAGCCAGAATGCTTGGATTCAACCTTCTCTCTGTTCAGCTTTCCTGGAGTACACATGACAAAGAGAAAGTATATTTTGAGTCCTGTGTGTGTGTGTGTGTGTGTGTGCGTGTGTGTGTGCGTGCGTGTGTGTGTGCGTGCGTGTGCGTGCGTGTGCGTGCGTGTGTGTCTGTGGTGTGTGCGTGTATGCGTGTGTGTGTGCACGCACGTGCGTGCATGTGTGTATGTATGTGTGTGTGTGCGTGCGTGTGTGTGTGTGCGTGCATGTGTGTGTGTGGTGTGTGCGTGTATGCGTGTGTGTGTAAGGGAGAGGGGGAGACAGAGAGAGGGAGAGAGAGACAGAGAGACAGAGAGAGATATGTTGTAGGCTTGCGTGGAGACTTGAGCCCAGTGATGGGTATCATCAACTGTTGCTTCACGGTCTTGGGTTTTAGACATCATGTTTTGTTGAACCTGGAGCTCATCCGGCTAAACTGGCTGGCCACTAAGTCCCAGGAATCCTCCTGTCTCCACTTCTCCAGTGCTGGGACTACAGGTGCATATCACCCATGACCAGTTTTTTTATGGGTGCTGAATATCCAGTTTGGCAACCAGCCCTTTGTCAACCAACTGTCTCCATCTCCTGAGGCTAACATTCTTGTATAAGATTAACTCTAATAAAAGTCGAAGGGCCAGAAAACATCTATGGCTAATATATTGCCTCACATAAAATATAATTATGCATCCTTTACACACTAAATAGTAAAATCATAAATCATTATGTCATTTAGCGTATACATTCAGCAGCTTGAAATCTGTAACACTGTATCTTAATACTTTGAAGCCCAGTGATTGTTTGCTTCCATTTTTATAATCCTTGCAAATCAGATAGTGATGAATTTACAGATCACTGGTTATTGTGTTTTCATAAGCATTTGGATTTACATACTGAGCTGATCTGTTTTCCTTCTCAGCTTGGCACAACCTAGAATCATCTTCGTAGAGGGCCTTCATGAGAGATTGTCTAAATCAGGTTGGCCTATGAGCATGCCTGTGTGGCACTCTCTTGGTTTTTGAGTTGATGTGGGAAAAGCCAGAACCTTGTCTGCATCATCATTCCTTCTTCAGGGGATCCTGAACAATAGAAGAAAAGTTAGCTGAGAGCAGCAAGCAAGCAAGAATGTGCACATTTTTCACTTTGTTCTTGACTGTGAATACGATGTGAATATCTTCTTGAGTTCTGACTCCTCAGTAATGTTCTATGTTAACTCCTGGTTAAATAAACTCTTTCTGCCTAAAGTAGCCTGGTCTAGGACATTTTATCACACCTACTGGGAATGAAACTAGGACCCCTCCAAGTCCTTAGCCACACTGTCCTTTATGTTCTTCATGGTGTAACATTTTTATTTTTAAAAATCCCATTTATTAGGATGAAATGGGCTTTAGATTGATAAAGTAGCGAAAATGTAAGATGAAGATCGTCTGTCAATGGAATCTGCCATATAATTTTAAGTATGTGTCATCACTAGTTCAGCAAGATTAACTTTCAGAATCAGATATTTTGGAAAAGATGAGATATTCTTAACCATGGTATAAACCCTCATTGTACAATAATCTGTGCACCACCACTTAAGTTGTAATGCATGGGCTTATGAGAAAGAACAGAAATAAGAACAAAAGCCCAGAATTATCCCCTAATATGAAATCTAAAATAAGTAGTCCAAAACAGTAGTAACCCAGACTGTAGACTATCAACACCAATTCCTTATCAATTACTGATACTTGAAATGTCTCTTATATATTCATTTTGTGATATGGAAACTTGCCAATTATTTGGGGGATTAGTTGTAGCAACAAAAAGAACTAGAACGGACATTTTACTTTACATTGAGAACCAAAGATCTTCTTTAAAAACTACATTTATTGAGATATTCCACTAAACTATTTGATTGAAAAGGGCAAGTTTAAAAGGCAGTAGCTAACTACCTGGCTTATATAGAAAGTCATATTGAGAAATAGTTCTTATCTCTATTTACTCGAACAAGAGAACCTGTATTGATCTTACCTTTTCTCCTTAAAATTAAAAGCAGTCTCAATGATAGAAAGTAAACAGAAATAGTAAGAAATAAGGAATAATAAAAAATAAGAAAATCAAGTGTCAGGTCTATTACTGTGTCTCTGAGTAAGTCAAATTCATAGGGTATCTGAATTGTAATTTGCACTTGGACATAAAAATATGTTCATTTACTAAAGTTGCTAAAAATCATATTTTTATTGTTTGTAATTTTATGTTCGATGTCTATTCCCATTGTATATAGCTATACTAGAGTTAGATTGATCTTATTTAGACAAAAACAAAAAACAAAAAAAAGGGGGAGATGATGGGGAATGGTTCTAGCCTATCAGGCTAATAGCTACACCCGCCATTAGCCATTAGTTAATTATTCCACCCCTCATTAGCCATTAGCTAATTATTCGGGGTTGGACCATCAGGTCCCAATTAGGTAAAAAAGGGTGGGTTCACGTGGGACGTGCTCTCTCTGCTGATCGTGGGTTGGTGTGCATCTTCAGAGAAGCACGGATCCAGGGTCTGGTAAATCTGTTTGTGTTTCTTATTCCCATTAAAGTGTATGTATTAAAGATAGCTGGATTGGGCGATAATTAATTAAAACACTCACAATCTCAAGAAGGCAGTGTATGGAAAAGATGCTGAAAATAGTATGTGAGACAGGATCTTAACCACATTTTCCATATTGTGGTGGTTTGAAAGAAAATGGCTCTCAAAGGGAGTGGCACTACTAGGAGATGTGGCTTTGTTGGAGTAGGTGTGACCTTGTGGAAGGAAGCATGTCACTGTGTGGGTGGGCTTTGAGGTCTTCTATGCTCAAGTTATGCCCAGTGGCACAGTTCAGCTCCTGTAGCCTGTGGGTTAATGCTGTGGGAGCGCCTTCCCCTCCATCGACCAATAGCCTTTAAGATACCAGCCCACTTGGGCATGGTCTCCTTTGCTTTAAAAAGCAGCAGTAGCCCTGCTCTTTCACTCTGCCCTTCTTCCTCCCAGCATTCAGTTCTGTATCCTCCACCTACCTAAGTTCTGCCTTATCAGTCCCAAAGCAGTTTCTTTATTTATTAACCATTGAAAGCAACACATGAACAGAAGAACCTCCTACACCAGGTTAAGATGTAGAACGCTCAACCCCTTCTCCAGCACCATGCCTACATATATGTCATCATGCTTCTCACCATGATATTCATGACTGAACCTCTGAAACTGTAAGTTACCCAACTAAATGTTTCCCTTTATAAACATTGCTGGAGTCATGGTGTCTCCTCACAGCAATTGAAACCCCAACTAAGACACATATATTGCCTGTTTCCCCTTTGATCATAGCACCAGATCCCTTCGAGAGTAATTCCTTCCTTTGTTCAGCGAGTCAACTGATTTGTCTGTGAAGGGTCTTTCCATTTTTGTGAGCCTACGCTCTTGTACTGAAAGCGCTCGTGAGAAAATTCTCTAACGTGCTTTTGTTTCATCTGAAAGCAGCATTTCCTCATTAGGTGCTCGCGATCAATTTCAGATTCTGTCTTGCATGTACAAGAGAAGTCATTTATTTGACATGGGCAGGCTCACATCCCTTATAAAATGAGGTATAGTATTAATCTATTAACTACATGGCAGAACATCAAATGTTAAGCACAGGAGGGTGGCGATCATGATGGGTTATGAGAATCATTGTGTGGTAAGAATCTGAGCATAGAGCTGACGTTAGGAAAGACTCTGCCCTGGAAACAAAGGAAAACCGCCCTGGTGCATTTCTTGTCATCTATATCAGATGCTCACAAGTCACACAAACGACGGACTGCAGTAACACTGGGGCATCGCCGCCCTGGGCTCGCAGTTGGCTGCCCATCTAATTATTTATTTTTCTCTTGAGCTTTGTGTAATGCTACAACCAAACTTAGGTCAGGTAGCATACACCTACTCCTCAGAGGAATGTCTGCCTGTGCCGTTCAGTGATGTACTCCACACACCTAAACCAGTGTCCGGTACGTTAACGTTGTTTATCTTGTTATATCTTGCATAGATGGTCTTGATTTCATTTTCTGTCTTAAATAAATGAAAATGTGCATGTGTATGTGTGTGTATGTGTGTATGCGTGCATGTGTGTGCATGCATGTGTGTGTGCGTGTGTGTGCATGTGTGTGTGCATGTGTGTGTCCATGCGTGTGTGTATGCATGCGCGTGTGTGTGCATGTGCGTGAGTGTGCGTGTGGGGGGGGGTTAGAGGTCTACATCAGATGTTTCTCCACCTTATTTTTTTGAGGAAATGTCTCTTATTGAACTGGCAGCCAGCCAGCTCTCAGGAGCATCTTTGCACAGAAGGCTCCAGAGAAGGTTATAGATCCTGAACTGGCAATTAGATTGTTTGTCAGTGAAAAACAACTAAGTAAATAAAACAAAATCAAAGGTAACCGATGGCTCTTTGATTCTACTGTGAAGAGTACTTAAAAATGGAGGCTACTGGTTGCAGTGGAGCACGCCAGGAAAAAAAGTGTGCTAAGGAGACAGAGGCAGGAGGATGGCCACAAACTGGAGGCTCGGTAAGATTTTCACCTTGGATCAGCAGGATGGTTTGACTGCTGGGGTATTTGCAGCCAAACACGGAAATCTGAGTTGGATCCCTGGAGCCCACAGGGTGAAAGGAAAGAACTGTGTCTTGCAACTTTTTCTCTGACCTCCACATATGGCCATAGACACACCATACCCCAGCCCTGATGCGTGCGCGCGGGCACGCACACACACGCACACACACACACACACACACTGTAAAAACCGATTTTAGCAGAATGAAAACATCTATGTGTAGGTTATAAATAGAATACAAATACACGAGAGAGGAGCTTCTCGTGTTTATTCCTCTTAAAACTCAAAGCAGAGTGGTCAGCTTCTTGCCCACATCAAAGCAAGCCAGTGGACTGAGGAGACGGCTCCAGCCAGCATCCCTCTCCTCGTGCCTGAACGCAGTCTCCAAAAATGTTCTTTGCATGAGCAACAAACTCAGAAAAGCAGAAACAGAACAGGAAGAGAAAGCCACAAGAGCAGACAACCACGACTCTGTCACATCCACTTCCAGTTTTCCTCAAACCATTTCTTTTCCCAGAAGAGCACAGTAAGTCTGCGCTCTGGGCTCAATATGTGGGTCTTGGTTGTGTCTCGAGCAGATCGGTGAGTGATCTCTTTTTTTTTGCAAAGCGTGAACCCCCAACACAAATCACGCAAGCTTTCAAATAGCACGCACGGTACAAAGAAGGGATGGATTAGAGGGGCTGAAAGAAGAGAGCGGTGCCCTTCAGAGACAGCTGAGCATTTCGGGAAGCTCCGATCGTGGGTGCACTCGTTGAGACTCAACCGTTTTACGCCGTGAAACAATCTCACCTCGGCCTGCTTACGTAAGACCTCAGGCCCCAAAGGGCGAATTATGATCAAGGGTACATGATTAGGTTGAAAAATCCCCATTGTAAACAGAGTGGTCTCCACCCTGGAAGAGAAATGAATAAAGCCAGAGACAAAGAGGGGGAGAAAAGCCTCATCTTCACACAGGTCACCAGAGGCTGACCGTGCTGAGAGGAAATAGGAGGGACAGGGCCCGGCCATGCTCTGCCACAGAGAGGGTTTTAGACTGAGTTTTGTTCCTTATGATCAGTGGAATTCCCGTGGCCTTCCTTGGGAGGCTGCAGTAAGAATTCCAATGTTTTCCAATTACTTCTGGTGTCATTTATTGATTTATTACACAAATATTTACCGTCAGAGATCATGTCTCAGGACCGCTTATCACTACCAGCTTTGGTCGAAATGGGCTTTATGGCGAAAGAAAGGTTACAAAAACACAAGGACTCCGGAACAGGACAACCACGTTTTAATGCTACAACATCTGTTCTTTAAGAACATCTGCTTAGAAGGCACGCGGTATGGCCGTTACAGAAAAAAGTATGCAGAGTCCATAAAGTCAGACGTAGCCATCCCACTTCCGGGTACATGTCCAATGAAAATAAAATCAGTTTGCCAAAGATACACCTGCCCTGTTCTTGTCATCGTGTCATTATTCTTAGTAAGCGGGATATGGGAGGGACCAAGGCCTACCAGCACACACATGAGGAAACGGCCATGCAGGTACACACAGGCTAGTCAACCTTCCAAATGATATTCCATTACTTCTGTATCTTGGGCATCCTGGAGGACATACCGCTACATGAAAAAGAGGCCATGTATAAAAAAGACCAACACTCCCTGGCCTCACAGCAGAAGGGAAACGAAAAGGCCGATTTCACAGCAGCTGAGAACAGGATTGGAAGCGGCCAGAGGTTAAGGGTGAGGGGAACAGAAGTATCTAATTAAAGGGCATCTTGTTTCACCCAGACAGGATGAAATTTCTGAATATTCACTGTTTTTTTTTTAAAAAAAAAAAAAGAGAGGAGGAAATGGTGGGGGACAATTCTGTATTCTGTCAATCATGTTTTAAATAAACACTGATTGGCCAGGCAGGAAGTATAGGCAAGAAAACCAGACAGGAAGTAGAGGTGAGAACAGGAGAATTCTGGGAAGCAGGAAGCTCCCTTGGCATTCCTGCACAGACCACCGAAGAGGTAACATGTGACCTGCCCTGCTTAGAAAAGGTACCTAGCCATGTGGCTAACATAGATAAGAAAAATGGGTTAATATAAGTTACAAGAGCTAATAAGAAGTCTGAGCTAATGGGCCAATCAGTTTAAAACCCAATGTAGACTCTATGTGTGTGATTTTCTTTGGGGTTTGCTGACTCCGGGGTACCAGGCAGGACAGAAACCCCAACAAGCAGGCCCTCATGTTATAGGGACGGCAGAACAAAAGGGCCTGCGCTCCTCTCAGGTGCTGGGAACACAGCCTGCACCTCATACTACAGCTGGTGACTATAATTGATAATCATGCAAGACTCATAATTGTGTTGACTACAAAAGACTAGAAGCTTCTGAGGAGTCACTAGCTTGATGCCAGCACTTCACAGGGGATGCAGACATTGAGAACCTCCCAGGACTCTGGATGCACACAGCCACGTCTCCGTTTCTCCACGTGAACTTCTGGAACACAGCGGTGCAGGTTGGACACCGCCCGTTCCCTGGACGACTTTTTCCCACAGTTAGCGGTGACACTGCTCCATCCTCTAAAGGTTAGAGCCAAAGTTACCAGCCCTCCTGGATCGCTCACAATCTGTGACTGAGTGCGACCGAATTCCAAATGCTGTTTGCCTGGGAAACGTCTTCCACCCAAGCGTACGACCAGCGAACCTGCCAACAACAGCAACCCAGGGCTCCTTCCATTACAAATGTGGTCTTTGCTTTTAAAAAATTCTAATAAATCCGCCCGATGTGTCCCTAGATAATGACCCACATAAAGCACTCGCTATGATCAGCAATGGCATTTGCTGTGTAGAGAATGCCAGGAAGGGAGGCCCGGGGCTGACCTTGGCCTACAAGGACACCCATCCCTCCTGTGAACAGAAGACTCTTCCGGGGAGGGGAGTCTAGATGACGAGTGTGCCGTTTTAAAAACAATTTGCTAAATACTAAGATCCTGCCTCCTGATTGTGGCTGACTTACATATTTTTGGCAATGTTACTGCCCTATGGGCCTGAGTATGACAGCTGAGGTTCTCGGTTAAGACGAATTTTGCAAAAGTAGAGATAAGCAGACTAATTTCCTACTAAAGTCTGTTTCTCTGATCTTTGAAATGTTAAGGGCTCCACATCAGTGAATTATTTTGAGCAAGGAAAGTATTGCCTTGTACAGACCACGGGGTAAACAATGCAGCCCCAAGCCAGAGGGAGTGCACCGTGCAGGCAAGGAGGGTGACTGTGTGGTGGAGCTGGGTCAGAGGGCAGACCAAGAGCACTGCATTTCCCGTGCAGACCCTGGCTGGCTCGTCATATCTGTGGTTGTCACAAATGAGACAATGCACAACGTCTAGCTTGGCATCTGGCTGCCGCGGTAGGAAGTCCTCTTGAAGGCTAACCAGCTGCACACACATGCAACACACGGTTAAAGTAAAAATGCCTTCTGTTCATTTCTCAGAGCCAATAGAATCATGAGGAGGAAACAAAGACTTAGGCTTCGCTGGTAACCTTATTTGGGGGGCTGAGTATCTATAATTATTTCCAATGTTATTTGAAATCTTATGTCTTATATCCAAGTATTGCAAACAATATTTTGGTGACAACAGACATAAGGAAGGAGAAAGTAATGTCTGAAATATTTATTTCTAGAAAACTGAGACTACTGGGTTCTTTGGAAGATAACAGTTACCATGTTTGGGAAATAAAAAGAATGACTGACCTCCCAACACGGGATGATTGGCATTATGATGAAGCTGGGGTCTCTAAAGATCCCGAGATCTCGGTGAACAGAGGTGAAACCCCTCCTGGTCTTGGCTAAGAAAGCACCAGCCCGTTTCAGCCGCACAGTGGTGACCTCTGGGCTTCTCGGGTGAAGCTGTCCCTGGACCACATACCTGTGATGGAGTCAATGGAGAAGAGTGGCGGCAAGTCTCCTGGGATGAGTTCGTAGGTCACGGCCCCATACATCCCAGAGTCCCTGTCACTGGCGAGCACATTGATGATCTCAGTGCCTGGCGGGGTCTGGCCACTGATGCTTGTCACGTAGGTCGACGGATTAAAGACAGGCAGATTGTCGTTCACGTCCTCCACTTCCACCCGGACGAACGCTTGAGCACCGAGACCGCCCTGTGAGATGAACGGGCAGTGATTACAGCTGGGCATCATCTGTGGACGCCCTGTGAGATGAACGGGCAGTGATTACAGCTGGGCATCATCT
>JAQHUG010000085.1:4041182-4054986 GCA_028555095.1 Dicrostonyx torquatus
AGATGAACGGGCAGTGATTACAGCTGGGCATCATCTGTGGACGCCCTGTGAGATGAACGGGCAGTGATTACAGCTGGGCATCATCTGTGGACGCCAGAATCCACGGTAAGTCAGAGCAACCCCCAAACAGACTTTGAAACAGCAAAGTGGCGTGGGAGTGTGTGTGTGGGACTGTGTGCGATACTGAGATAAAATAACTAAAAATGACCCTAAAAGAGACTTTTGAAGCAATAGAACATACATATTCATATAAATAAATCTTGGTTGTGCTCTTGGGTTATGAATTCCTATCCATGGTTATAGTAAAAAAAAAAATGTCCTTAGGAAATGATCTGAGGAATGACAGCTATTGAAGGGAGCGAGACTTGTATTATCTGGGGGGAAAATGCTTCTTAAGCAGGTGAAAAAAACCAAATGCAAAGACTCCAAAACAAGAGTATAGTGTCTGAGTTGGTCTGTCCAGGGACAGAAGGAAGGCACAGGCCTCGTGTTAGAGGCTGGAGCTGGCTATGGAGATCACTGGGGTCGGCAGGTGACCTGGGCACCATTACAGAGTTCTGAGTGCAGAGTTGGCTCGGTTCAACTTTAGTTTTAACTGCTGGCTGAGGGGCTCAGAACAGACAGGAAGTAGTGAGGGCCGAAGCAGGGAGCAGCTGGGAGGCTGTGCCGTCACCAGGTTCGGAAGACGGTGACCCTTGCTGAGAAAAGAGACAGCAAAGCAGCTTGTCCTTCAGCAATGGGGTCTTACCGCCAAGTTCTGGAGGGTGAGGAAGAGGATTGGAAATGGCCTGGAATGTTTGGGGCCATGGGAGACCTGGCTAGCCAACAGCTCCAAAAGAGGTAGACCATTCCCAATCTTTGCTGGGTAGACCAGACCCTTATTGGCTTCAGCGTGGTTGTCTTGAGTCACAGAACCCCAAGAGATCAAGATGCCACTCGGCTGAAGATTCCATTCCCCACTGGCTGGATTCCACGGTGCTGGAAGGCGCTAGTCACATGACCAGAGGAGAGAAGCTGGCATCAGTCTGAAGCAGATGTGAGCTCTGCAAAGTGCAGTAACAGCTGTCTGAGGACACGCCCACCCGTGCAGCAACAGCGCGGATGGCATGGGAGAGTAGCTAACCACCTTCAGATCGCATTGGAAGGGGTGATCCACAAGTTGAAACCCAGACCTGGCACCATTACTGGAGCCAAGAACCTGGGCGAGGTAGCCTGTGAGCCCTAGTGGAGAAACTGCGAGTACTATTTGTGAACTGAGCACAGCATTGAACTGGCTCCTTGTGACTTACTGCTCCCACCATAGGGAGCGCATTGCAGGCCTCCTCAGAGAAGATTCTTTCGCAGTAGACGGTGATTTGCAAAGGAAAACCACAACTGATCACGGTGTGGAAACTCAGAGACTGCAAATGCTCAGCTCTCCTCTCAAGGCACCTGTATCAACCCCTCCTCCCAAGGCTCAGAGATGCCTGGAGAAGAGCAGGCAGAGAGGTGACTGATGGTCAGTGTCAGAGACAGTGCATGACTAGGACCACAGGGAGACTTTCGGGCACAACTCAACAGTTCCATGTATAAACTCACGGAGGCTGTAACAGTGCGACAAAACCTTTGTGAGCTCAAGCCAGGGAAGATTCGAACTTGAAGAGGCGAGGGGCATGAGGTCCCAGTCCTAGCTAAGGAGTTATTAGTAATTCGTTGCTATTGGGAGAGGGGAGGTCAGCCTTGTGAAGGGTGCAGACCCCGGTAGCTGGAGCACACTCCAGTGGAAGGCTACGTACCCAAACGTAGAAGAGTTGGTTTGGGGGCTTGTTTGGTTTCTTAAGAAGACACAAATCTGTGTGAATAGAGAAGGGAGAGGAAGGAGGCGGATCTGGGAGGAGTTGGGTGGTAAATATGATCAAAACATATCATACGAAATTCTCAAAGGACCAATGAAGATGGTGGGAGAAGCAGTTTCTCCTCCCTGCAGTCACGTGGCTTGGGGATTCTGAACCGTCCTGGTTGTCAGAAAGGTTGTAAGGTACATAAAGCCCTGGGAAGCGCACCCCAGACCCTGTAGTTCATGCTGGCTCTAAAGCCAGAGGGGAGGGAGCAGATACAATCGAAGGAGATCATCTCCTTGGTTTTCCCCTGTTCTGAAGGAAAACATCTGTTCTTGCTTCCCGGCCCCATTTCCACATCTATCTGGCACATCTTTGGATTTTCAGTCCTGACAAAAGCCCTTGGTCAGTCACAGCAGTGTGGGGAGAGGATGTTTCTCTCGTTTGTGCCCCCCCCACCCTGCCTTCCCTTCTTTTTGCTGCCTGTCTCTGCTCTGGAGGAAGGCATCAAGAAGAATGGAAAAGGAAGGACAGCTAAGCAGGCTTGGAAAGAAAAACGGGCTACGCAGACACTCAGAACATGTGTGGAGGGGACAAGCTGAGAAAGACAACAGGACTGATAAACTAATCATGAATCCAGAAACAGCGCTCACCGCTGTCCCGTGTATGCCGTCCTTGGGGGATTAAAAGATTAAAGATATAATGTGATTTCCCGTGTTCTGAGTCTAATGAAGTGCCGGAATCCAACCAACTGCACTTCAAACTAAAGGAACAGTAGCTAGCTAGGACCATAATGAAAACAATGAGAATTTACCCACCTAGCTGTGTGCTGATACAGAAAGCCAGCTAACCTGCAGGAGTCCAGAGAGAGGTGGGGAGGGGAGACGGCAGGCTGGCTAGGAGCATAGAGAAAATACACTTGACATCTGCCATGGCGCCTGCTGGGACTCCCGTGGGCCTGCCTTCTCAGCTCTGCTTGCCCTGTTTTCTTTCCTAACTTACTTCTCCTTCAGCTTAAGCAGCTTCTTGGGTTGAAAGAAGGATGGAGAAAGCCACACAATGAAAAGAGAGAAGACAATACGGAGAAAATACGACACCCTTAGCAAACCCTCCCTAACAAACACCTGAATTTGGCGAGGACCCTGATATGGAAAGTCTGGGAAAACAATCGAACGCTAGCTGGACAAGAGAGGGCTTAGATGCACTGTCCCAGAACAAAGGACCTTCTGCAGGCAAGGTACGAGCTTGCGGCGTCTCTTGTGTGTAAACCCAGTGAGCCCCTGCCGAATCCATCAGGGATTTCTTCCTATCATAACCAACTCCAAATGCTTCCGGTGTGCTCCCTAGGTTGCTACAATCTCACTTTTTAAGGTTGCTGTGGCTTTCCTCCTACAGCGAATAACAAATTAAGGCACAGAGCAGCCCAGGGGTCAGTTCCAGGTACCAAAGACTGTGAACAGCAGGTCCAACCTGGAATAAAAACCTCGCTTGTTCTCTGAGCCCTTGATGATTTCTTGTAAATGTCTCAAGCTTCAAAATTCTGCTGTGGTAGAAAGCCCCTCTTGCACAGAGATGCGCTTGGAGACTGAAGTAGCCCCAGTGCCTATCGCCGGCTCCATCACAGGTAAGAAGAGGACAGGCTGCCAGTTTTAATGGACATGGTCCAGGAGGCAGATCCTATAGCAGGTTTCCTGTCTCACAGTGTAACAACAGGGAGCCCAGTGCTGGGCATAAACCTCTATCCACCCCACTTGCAAGACCAGACCCTGCAGAGAGGCAGCCTGACCCTAGACGAAGCTGACTCTTCTGGAAAGTGTGTCAGGTGGGCTCTGGCATCTGTGATTTCACAGGCCTGCCACCGACATGAAGGACATAATACAGACAGGAGTGTTAACAGTATTTTATAACCGCCAGCTATAAGGTCCGCCACACCACTTTCCTGAAGAGAAAATATCTACTCTAGGTCTATCCACCCCAGATAGAGGGGACAACTACAGGTCAAAGAAAGGATCCCACCAACAAAGAATTCCATCTAGCTTGGCGAACCAGTAGATTCACTGGAATCGCAGAGAGGAGCAGAGTAGCCGGGGCTGCTGCATCCCTGACGCAGCGCACCACTGTGAGATGGACAGCTCACCAAAGCTGGTGTCACTTGAGTCCTCTCCACAGCCTGCTCACAGGACTCAAGAGCCCGCTTCTCCCAACAGTGTTTACCCCGCAGAGTGCATATCCCAGGGAGATATGCACTATCTAGACATATCTCGTGGGTTGTCCTCTCCCTCCGTGCTGAAATGGGGGTGGTTCCAACCTCAGGAGGGCCATCTGCAGGTGACACAACCGCTCTGATTCAAGAGAGCAATGGTAAGGTGAGCATGTTTGACCCAGAGGGAACGGCCAGACTAGATCTGTAGCATGAGGGGCCTGCTCGTTTGGGTTTCTGTCCCGCCCTGTACCCCACAGCGGGCAAGCCCCAAAGAAAATCACACAGAGAGTCTACATTAAATTATACACTGATTGGCCCATTAGCTCAGTCTTCCTACCAGCTCCCATAACTTATATTAACCCATTGTCAGCCACATGGCCAGTACCTTTTCTAAGCCGGGCAGCTTACATGTTGCCTCCTTGGAGATCTGTGCAGGAATGCCAGGGAAGCTTCCTGCTTCCCAAATTCTCCTGTTCTCCTTGCGCCACCTCTACTTCCTGTCTGGTTTTCCTGCCTATACTTCCTGCCTGGCCAATCAGCGTTTATTTAAAACATGGTTGACAGAATACAGACAATTCTCCCACACCATAGATCTTACAGGGTTTGTATCCTACATACTCAGGGACAGACAGCTTTGTCTAGGAATTAAAAACATTTTGCAATTTGGAAAAGTTAGGCAATGCATCCCATTGGTGAAATACGCACTACAGGGCTTCAAGGCGGCTCCAGGGTAGTGCTGCTTGCCAGCCAAGCCCGGGAACATGAGTTAGATCCCCAAAACCCACATAAAGTGGGAAAGAGAGAACTGACTTCACAATGTTGTCCTCTTACCACACGCTTACTGTGGTTAACACATGCACACTCTGTGTGTGCATACGCATGACAATAATAATTTTAAATGTGACATGTAAAGCCTTGGTGTGTATTTTTATTGGTTAATCTTTTAAAGATATTTATTTTACAAATAAAATATTTATGCAGAAAATATCACAAATATGAGACTTAGAAAAACAAAATTCAGAGCTCTGATGCTTTTTACCCAAATCCCCAGGTGGGATACTGCTAATGACAATACTGAGGTGGTAATCAAATTAGGTCTCAGAAAGAGATAGATAGGTTAGCAAGGAAGAAGGGAATCTTTAAAATTAAGTGAAGGGCTCTTTGATTAAGAAATATATATGTGAAAATGCCCGGGGGCGGGGTGCACACCTATAATCCCAGCACTTGAGAGGCAGAGGGAGGCAGATATCTGTGAAGTCAAGGCCAGCCTGGTCTGCAGAGTGAGTTCCAGGACAGCCAGGGTTGCACAGAGAAAACCTGTCTCGGAAAACAAGTAAAAATGTGAAAATGTGAAAATGACAAACCCCCCCCCCAGGTCAGTTCTTTGCCTTGAGAGCCTCTCTCTGGTTATTCCGAAGTGAAGCCATTAGTGACTCATGGGCAGAGGTGTTCTTTGAGGGGCAGCTAAACAGGGAGATTCCTACATCCTGTGCTGGGAGGAAGGACTTCATATGCTAAGCTTAACCAAGTAGACCATGGCAAACCAGGCTGTCCTTCTGCTTTCCTCAAGATTATAAACATAGCCAACACCCGTAAAGATGAAGGCCGTGTGTCAGTCTTACATGGCTTTTCTTATGTCTTGGAATACAGTTGCACTTCTAGGGCTGCAGTCATGCTGCCCTGTGGGCTTGCACACGCTCTTCCTGAATCACATACCCCTCTTTAGAAGGAGAATGCTGGGAAGCCAGCATCCCACAAGGACCGAGAGCAGAAAGCGACTCTAACCACAGGTACAGCACTTGCTGAGGCTCTGTGACAGTTGTCTGTCTCAAGAAAACATCTCACAATGTCAGCCAGAAGGGACTCTGAGACAGAAGCATGCATGAGAGTGCCTCCAGATTCCTGCAGTCTTAAACTCCAAAACTGAGGGATAGTTGCTTACACGGCTGCATGCACCGAACTCATTCCCAAAATCCACCCATTAGTATTCCTCAATTCTATCTCAGACTTCCGTAAATAAGTCATGGATCGCTTTGATCAATTTGGCCATTTCATTTTTAAAGTTACAGTAAGAAATGCCTGAGAAATCCCTCTTAGTTTTACTGGGAAGGTACAAGTCCTTTTAAAAAGCTCTAAGCTTAAAAACATCTACTATAGGAGACCCAGAAGGCTGCCCAAGGCAATCAGCACATATGGAAATTTTTCTTCTATTATTTCTACTTTGGCAATTTTCGACTTTCTATTCTCTTTGCTCTTGCATCCTGGGACTCCTAAATAGTAGAATATTAATGTCTGCCCTCCACAACTCTTAGCTCTAGTGAGCTGTAGTGAGCTAAGGCAGAGTCTTTCAGTCTACAGTTCATGCCCAAAGGTGGTGAAAACGGAGTGCCCACCGAGCTGAAGAAAGACTGGTGAGCTGGGTGTCACAGAAGCCAAGGAAGGCAGCGTTCAAAGAATATTTTCAGGTTAACTGAGAGGCCGAGAGAGTTAGAAATGGACAGACTGAGAACCCAGGATGTGGCACAGTGATGACTGTTCTGATGAAACCCGCTTCCTGAGAAAGGTGGGGAGAAGAGAATGAAGAAAGAAAACAGGACAATGAGAAGTAGAAGCAGCGATTTCGAATCTCTTTGCTACGGCACAGAAGACAAAGTACGTGTTTTTCTAAGAAGGCATGTGAAATTAAAGGAGTTTGATTTTGATGGAAGAGGTTGCTATTGTATCTTGCTTGCTATGGGAGTCATCCAAAAGAATCTGAGGAGTTGAACCATACAAGAAGAAGAAAAGAGCACTACAAGGGTGATATTCTAGAGGAGCTGGGGTCATGGACCCTGAGGGTTGGGGGATTTGCTCTGATAAAAACCTTGTGATTTGCTAACAGACCTCAAGCTGAAACCCAGGTAAGGGAGGAGACTGGGTAGCAGGAAGCAGAGGTCGTTCCTCCCAAATGCAAGACTTTGTTGTTGCTACTGCTGTTTTTGTTTTGTTTTTGTTTTAAGAGCAGAAAAATCAGAGTTCAGAAGAGCTGAGATTTTACCAGAGACTTTCTCGGGAAGGGAATTCCCTTCGGAGTGACTTTAATGATATGTAATACTTCGGTGATCTTACAAAAGAGGAATTCCGGTCCGCATGGGAAGCACTGAGCTAAGTGACACAGGGGATAAAATTGCTTATCAGAAGGTCGCATGCTTGGAATGAAGATTTCCAAGGAAGTGATGAGCTTTGCAAACGAGAAAGTCTAAGTGTGACGAGGCTGGGGTTGGCTGGCTCTGCTGAAACCTCCAAAGCCTGGTTGGGAACATTGGTTGCTAGCATTCGGATGCTGAAATTCGCTCCAATGACCCTGTGCTCGAGGCTTAGTCCAGGGGTGCTGCTCTTTGGAAGGGCCGTGATCTCCAGACTGTGGGGCTTGCTGGAGGTCCTTAGGCCACTGGGGGTGCGATTTTGAATGGAGATTGTAGGATGCTGGCTTATTTCTCTTTGTTTTCTCTAGCATGAGGTGATGTTCCACCATGAGCTTCTGCCTTGAGCTTTTCGTCTTTCCAGGAGTCCACAGAATAGGGCTTGCTCTCACAGACTTCAGCCTCCAAACCATGAACTAAAATCTTCTCTCTTTGAAAGCTCAGCATCTTTGATGCTTTGATGCGGTGAAGGAAAAGCTGAGGACCAAAGTGAGGGCATGAAGACCACGAGCTAAGTCGGGTACAAAACTCCAGGACAGTGACAGACAGGGGTATCTGCATTTGTGAGAGCCAAAGTGATGTTTTAGTTATTGTTCCTAAGGGATTCATAAAACAAAAAATGCCTCTAACTTGTAAGTCCCTTGCGCAAGGATAGAAACTTCCTGAAATGTTGGAGGCTATCATTCGTGTAATTTAACAAACCACATGTTTTTGCTCCCCTACACAAGTTAGATCAAACTGGACTGGATGAGCTTGATCCCATGCAGACAGGAGGTACAGAGGCAGGAAGTGCATCAGGATATATTCTTGCCCTTGGTTGAATCTGGTGGAAAATGCACAGCCTTATGGGTTTGTCTTTATAAGTCAAATGTGACTTGTCAGCATTTTCTGGGAACCCCAGTGACCAGGACATCATCCTGGCCAGTACTTTATTAAAGTTTGCTTCAATTTTTTCTTAAAAAAATATGATAATGGTCTTATTTTCTCCAAGTGGATTTAACACACTCTCAAATTGACTTTCAATAGAGAAAGGAATAGAAATAACTTAGAAGTTGTGGTGATTTGAATGGGCTCTCATTGGCTAATATGTCTGAATACTTGGTCCCCATTTGGTGGAACTGTTTGGGAAGGATTAGGAGGTGTGGCCTTGTTGAAAGAAGTGTGTCACTGAGGTTGGGCTTCGAGATTTTAAAGCCCATGCCACTCTCAGTGAGTTCTCTGGTCCTGGTGTTTATGGATGGAGATGTGAGCTCTCAGATACTGATGCAGCTCCATGTCTACCTGTTTCCATGCTCTCCGCCATGATGGTCATGGATTTGAACTTCTGAAACCAGGAATCCGAATTAAGCACTTTCTTCTGTAAATTGTCTTGGTCATGGTATTTTTTTTCATAGCAATAGAAAAGTAACTGAGACAGAAAGGCAATCATCTTACTACCTTGGGACTGCAATTCTTTCCTTTATTGAGTAGGAGGGATCAGTATCCCCAGGAGTACAGGCTGTTTTCCATCAATAGGGAGAAGATAAAGGAACAACCAGAGACCAAGTGGAGTGTACGCGGAATTTTCTGGGCCATAGCAAATGAGTTTGAAGAGTGAAATCGTGGCTGGAATATTGATTTGCATTAGAAGTTGAGCTGAACAGGTGGAATGAGAAGGTGGGTGTTTGACGGAAAAGCTTAAGCTCTCAGAGATGAGACTGAAGAAGACTGGTGTTAGGACATGTCACATTTAATCCGGGAATGATTGGCTGGAGGGACATTTTAGATTTGGCCCAAACACCTTAGCTAGAACACTGGGTAAATGCACCATCCACAGATAAGTCAATTAGAATCAATGAAACAAAAGTCTAGGATAACAAGTTGGGCTGGAGAGATGGCCCAGTGGTCTCTGAAGTCACCTGTACTCATACATACTCATGCGCGCACATGTGTGCACACAAACACACACACACAATTTAAAATGACAAATAACTGAACACATTTTAGGTCCCAGCTCTTATCATGAAGCCATAGAGTGGTGAGAGGCGAAGGTAATTTACTCTCTAGAGTGTCTGTCAAAATCCATCCTGAAGCCTTGAGTGGGAAGACGAATTGAAAGCTTCTTTGTTTTCCAGACATATATTTCAGTTATAGAATTCTGGATGTAACAAAAGTAGGGAGAGAATGATAAATGCATACTAAAAATCGAGGGCTTTGTTTGTGAAAATGTATCAGGAAAAAAAAGCAATACAAAGCTTAGAAGAAAGATGGTATAATTACATTGTAGCGCTTAATTGTAGACAATAACTTGACTGCCAATCCAATTAATTGGTTCCATTATATAATTTCATGGCATCCTCTGTGTGTGAGATAAATAGCAATCATTGCAACAGCAAAAGTAGGATGTTACAGATGGGGTGTCAGTAGAGAAGGGGAAGTGACCGGACTAGAAAATACATATTGACAGTCATCACGAAGATAAATAGAGCCTGAGAGAAGATGCACAGGCCATCCAGGGTGCTGTGTAAAGAAAAATCATTCTATCGATAGATAAAAACCTCCTAGGAACCACTTGCAAATAGATTTTTTTCAGCAATTTTCTACCAAGGACATGCAGGTCATTTATTAGAAAGAGAAAGAATCTGAGGAAAAAACACAAATTATTCGAATGACTTTAAATAAGTCAAGGACCTGTGCCAAGGCTCAATTTGTTTTAAATAAACACGTTGTGGCCGAAATTCCCACAGCTTGAACCTAAGATACGTTAGCCTGATTTAATTATCCCATGGGGCAGTCTAGATCATTTTTAGGGGCTACCTATTTAGTCATTACTAATTTTTATCTTCATCTGTGCCAACCTTTTTAATGACATGATTCTGAGCAGTCTATGCTGCCAGTTAACACTGCGTTGTTCGTTAAATCACCCCATCCTGTTGAAACTCTGAGCTCGTCACAGGACTTCATAAAGACAATGCAGTAACACAGAACACTGGCTAACCTGACATACGTGTATCTGCTTGTACACATGTGTATCTGTATGTATTATATGTGTGTGGACATAGGCAAACATTCACATACTGCATCTATCATGCTGGGGGCTGGAGTGAAGCAAAGCTTTCCCTGAGGCCCTGACATGTGGAAAAGGAACTCAGTTTCTCTTCTAAAAGGAGGAAAATGCTTGGCAATGCCAGGAAAGGCCTGGAGCTGGGCTATGGGGTGACTGCTTCTATCCTGAGAACCCAACTTTCTCCATGAATCCCAAGACTACCATGTGCTAGGTCTCTGATGCTCTTTAGATATTATTTGTTCCTTTTGTGAAATATCGTTTGATGAGCTTCCCACTGATTTCTCCCATGTATGGTAGTTTCTGCTGACTGTATCCCATTTTGCCCCTGGAAGTAGTATATGAGATGTTTTACTTAATAAACTGGATTACATGAGCCATCAGCTTGCGTAAGACCTCCTCATCCCAAACAGTCTTCCTTATTTTCTCATCTCCTGCCCCTCCCACTTAGGATTCTGTCACCGAAGAAGGACAGACTGGTCCAGGTCAACCTATGTGGCTTCTTGAGTCTACACTCCAAAGCGTACATAAGGAATGTTATGGGCAGATTCGGATCTAAGCAGGGCAAAGAACAGGAAAGCTGTTAGAAGTCTAACAGCCTTGATGAGTTCCTTCCGGCCATGAGATGCTAAAAGGACTTACCTTCGCCAAGATTGAATGTATCCTTCAGTATTCATCCTGAGCCTATGGATTGGCCCTTCTAGGGGATGAATAATTAAATGACAAAGATACTTGTTTGTGTCATGAGCTAAACATCCACAAAACTAGAAAAGATACCTGAATCAAATTGGACTTTGGGATGGTAGTTCTGGGACAGGATGCTCGTGACACTCTCTAGGCTGTGCTGATGACACTGAACATCCAATGACTTTTGGCGGGGTGTATTCATCCCCCGGTGGAGACACGTCTACCCCTACACAGACTTGTGGTTCTTCGTCTGGCCACCAAACCTAGGAAGAAGTCAAATTAACCTTGAAGGTCAGAGTGGCCACCAGATGGGAGCCTGGAAGACATAAGGAACTATTTTCTGGCCATTTCCATGAGAGTACAAGGGACATGTTTATTTTTAGCCTGAGTACATCCACCTGGAGCAACTTATTTACACAGGGGACTGTGCTTGAATCCAGACTGAACGACCAAATGTCTATCTCTCTGTTTGGGCACAGTCGATACTCATGGAGCCAGCAGAAGCAAATATTCAGACAACCATTGTGTCTCCAGACAGTTTCTCCTCTGAGAAAGAAAGCAGCAGTTAGGTGAGGGCTGAGATCACCATGTAAATCTCACACGGTCATCTGGTGTTCTGGTGGCCACGGTGCTGAGCCATGGGCTACAACTTTTCTATGGAGAGGAAAAACCTAAAGGGAGACTTCTGTAGTGCCCCCTTCCTTATGTGAATGATTAGCCAATTACGGGACAGCTAAAACCACCTAGGTCCACGAAGAGAAAACAGAGGCTAGACAGGGGTGCGGGGCATAGAGAAATGGCCAAAGGTGGCAGGCGGCAAGCAAGGTGGGAGACAGTACCCTGAAGTCCACTCCTGGTGGGGTCTACATGATGACCACAAATAAACAAGATGAACAGATTTACAATACCAGACCCTGGATCCTGCAAATGCACCAACCCACGATCCATAGAGAGAGCTCTCCCACGCAGACCCAGTCTTTTATACCTAATTGGGACCTGATGGTCCAACCCAGAATAATTAGCTAATGGTTAATGATGGGGCAGAATAATTAGTTAATGGCTAATGGCGGGGCATGGCTATTAGCCTGATAGGATAAAACCTTTCCCCATCAGGGAACTATAAAGGTTACTCCATAAAAGAAGGGTAGAATGTTTACAAAAGTTTGAGAGGGATTTGAGGGATGGGGTGACTGGATGGGTGTGATCACAGGGCACAAGTTAGTGTCTCACAGACAGAAACTCTGGTGTGCTTTACACAGCAGGTGACTATAGACAGTGTCAGCGTGACACACTTTCGTAAAGCTAGAGGAAATGTTATGTTTGCAGAGGTAAACACGGTCGGCCTGGCTTAAAGATTACACAGTGTATATAGGCATCAAAACATTGCATGTTACTTCATTGATAGTCACGTTGTTATAATGTATGTTTCAGTTTTTAAAATACATTTAGTTTGGAACAGCATTAGTAGAAAGACTATTTGAATACCCTAAATTAGACCATCCATTGTAGAATACACAAAATTATGATCAATTCACTATATCCTACGGAGAAATAAGAATGAGGAGATCACAGCCACAGGCAACAGCATAAATGGTATTCCCAGATGACATTCAGCAAAGGAAAGAACACAGAAATCACATGGTATGCTTCCACTCAGTGAAAGTTAAAAGCCAGTCTGGTGTTAGAAATGGGTAGTGCTCACTTATGAAGCATAGGGTGGAGATGAGAGGGGCGGGGACTGGAGGTGGGGCAGGAGGAGTCACAGGAGAGTCCATGAGAGACCAGCACTTCCTCATCTGCTCCCGTGAATGTGTTCACTGTTCAAACGCCCACCGAGCCACACATTTATGATTTGCATATTTTTCTAAATGGCTTTTATCTGGCAGCTTAAGAGTTCGTTGCTATGTTGTTTTGTTTTGGTTTTGGTTTTTTTACATAAGAAACAAATCCATGATGCTTCTGCTATGCAAAGCTCTGTCAGCATGATCATTTGGGCTGGAGCGCTGTCTCAGTGGTCAGGAGCATGGGCTACTCTTCAAAGGTCCAGGGTCTGATTCCCAATGCCCACATGGCTGCTCACAACCATTTGTAGCTTCAGTTCTAGGGGAATCCAATGCCCTTCACCCTCTTCTGGCCTCTGTAGACTCCAGACATGCCCAAGGCACACAGAGATGCATGCGGGCAAAACATCCATACACATAAAATAATAAAAAAGTTTTTGGAAATTATAAGGTCATCAGTGTAATAAATCTGTGAAATAGATAAGACCAAGGACTTTATATTCAAATCAGGAAAAGAACAATAGTCCATTTGGGATCAGTTAGAGCATCACCTGACCATTCTAAGACTGGACAGAGAGAGAGAGAGGAGAGAGAGAGAGAGAGAGAGAGAGAGAGAGAGAGAGAGAGAATCTTGCCTTTCCTGTATGAATGATTTTCAAATAGTTGACATAGGAGCATTAGCGTTGACGCAGCCTGCAGGTTCCTGTGCTGAACACCAATGCATGGGAAACAGTGAAGACAAAAGAGGACATTGAACCCATCCTAAGGATGCCATCAGCCATGTTCAGCATGTGGAAAACAGACAGGACTAGGGACCTGATTTTAAAATTCCCACAGGAAGGGTAAGGCCAGTGTGGAAACTCAAGGGTTATATAAGTCAAATTAATCTGTGGTCTCACTTGAATGTGGATCCAAACACATCAATTATTAAAAGATAGAATTAGAATTTTAGCCGGGCGGTGGTGGCACACGTCTTTAATCCCACTCGGGAGGCAGAGGCAGGCGGATCTCTGTGAGTTCGAGACCAGCCTGGTCTACAAGAGCTAGTTCCAGGACAGGCTCCAAAGCTACAGAGAAACCCTGTCTCAAAA